>WWET01000465.1:557132-579543 GCA_011038615.1 Limnodynastes dumerilii | reverse complement strand
CAGCCAAGCCTGGCAACAAGGAGGGCAACCACCCTTCCAAGGAGTCCTGTGTCTGATTACATTCGTGGGACTGAGCCCAGTAACAGAGCCCTGCCATGAAGCCTATGAACTCTGACTCCCAGGGCATCAATACAACATCTTAATGGGGGATGGGCATCATCTGTAAACCTGTGGCAATCTGACCCCTTAATCCAGCCCTTAATCTTGTGCTGTTTGTCTATATTCCCATCCCTTTAATAGTCACAATGGAGAAAAAAATTAATGTATTCAGTCATTCTATAAAAATGATTCCAGTAGCCGTAAAAGGAATTAGAATTATTTCCAGCACTCTGATCTGTAAGGATTTAAAATGCTTCTTAAAAAAAAGAGTTATTGAATTCAATGATTTCTATAGCTTCCAATTCCAAGCGAGCACCAGTTCTTTCTTATTTTATTTTATAATAATATGTCTTTAACTGTTCTTTATTGTAGATCAGTATGATGTTTAGCACTTTATACCGTTTTAATAGTAGGAATAAAAGAGAGCTCTCCTTGTAAAGTTGCAACAATAGAGTTAATGAGACTTTTATTTCCTTCAGCACAGCATTATATATTATATAACAGCTTTTTTCTTTGCAGAAACATAATTACTTTAAGATGAAGCACAGTAGATAAACCATTTGGATATCATTCCTTTGCAAATGTTCACAATACATGTCTCCTGGCTTTGTATGAGAAGAAGCATTAGTGGCAGTGTGACTTTCCCAGCCATGAATGAATTTTAATAAGCACTGCCGATCATCCGTAATGTGTGCGTACCCAATAGGTCCAGGATCTGGCAGGTGCAAGTCACTGCGCTTTATTATGCATTTTAACTAAATATTGCAGAACATTTATGTGATTCCTTAGTACACATATAGCAAACGGATAGGAACTCACCTACAGGAGGTGCCTTGACGCTGGGCAGGTGAGCTTTACCCAACATAGCTGTATTGTGACCTAAACCTCCTTTTTAAGTATGTACTGACACACAGTGTTATATAATGTTTGTATGGAGCGCCGGACCTCTCTTTTGTTCCTTGTAGTTACACAGTGGTCACTTTGGTCCTTGGTTGCACATCTCCATTTATATATACACTTGTACACATTTCATAAATTGAATTAGAAGCACAGCCTGTGTGTTCTTGTGACTGTTACTAGTTTTATTTTGGGAGCCTGACCCCTTCCCAATTTGGCTGCTACACACTGTTCAAATGGCAGGAGTGTCAGTGGCACACCCAGAAACCCCCCAGATTGAAAATGTAAAAAAAAATTAAAAACGTGCAAAAAATTGGAAAATTCGTAAAAGAGTCATGGCTTCACGGGTGCCGCAAAAGGGGCGTGGCTTCATGGCCATGTGAGGCAGACTAACATGGAGGAAGATGGTCCTGGCCTGTTCTGCAATAGGAAAGCAGGTGAGGGTGGTTAATGGGTTACAACAAATTCAACAGTGCTTATAAACTGACACAAGCTCTGGTCCATTGTGTAATGTAATGCATTGTATACTGCTATTGCTATTAGATCTGTTCCTTCAATATAAAACTACTGTTTTAATGTGTGAAAGTAAATTATAAATGACTTAAAAAATATCAAAAACAGGACTTGTTACAGACAATAACAACGTAATTCCTTAATGTAGATTTATTTTACTTTTATTATTTTCAAATCTACATTATAAACTTCCTGCTTTCACAGAGTATGTTAAAGGACGTCTTAGATATTTTGGCAGTCAGATAGTACGACCATATTATTGTCATTTTACATGTGTTTTTTTTTTTCAGTGCCATCCTATTAAGTAGCTCTTATTTTAAACAGTCCATCACATCAACCTCTGCTGCATTACAGTCTAATTCCCTATCATAAACACATACACTCACTCACACACACACACACACACACTCACACACACACACACACACACTCACACACACAAACACACTCACAGGCTATGGGTCATTTTTGTTCTATGCAGCATTGCAATGGGGGCGGGGCAGGAGCAGAGCTTTGATGGGGCGGAGCTTATTTGTCTTGTTTTCGGGATCCAAAATGTTGGTAGCTATGCTAATATACCCCACATGTATTACACACATTGAAAACCCCCCTTTAAAATTCCAGCGTTGCCACTGAGTGTCTTTATACAGACCTCCTGAGTACACATATAGCAAACGGATAGGGACTCACCTACAGGAGGTGCCTTGACGCTGGACAGGTGAGATAACCCAATATAGCTGTATTGTGACCTAAACCTCCTTTTTATTTATGTGCTGACACATAGTGTTATATAATGTTTGTTTGGAGCGCCGGACATGTCTTGTATTTATGTGATCTAGCCCAAGGCTGGAAAGCCCTGTATCTTCTTTTGAACACAAAGTGGCGTCTGCCTGCATTGTGTACAGACCATCGTACAGTGTACATACATTTTCTGGGCAAAAAACCACTTATATACACTTAAAACTCTATGGGTCATATTCAGGCTTAAAAGTGCTTCCATCCGCACGTAGAAGGCTAATATACTCCCATGACCCTCCCCTTTCACTTATGGAATTTAGCTGACCTCCGCGATCATAACCCTACCATGACTTCTCCATGCATATTATTGTGCAGACGCAGTGCTCAGTAAGTGCCTCAACCAGCCCATACTGTACAGTTGTGTATTGTGTATTCTCGCACATACATTGTCATGCCCTTTTGTATGGAATTGCGCATGTGCGGGAATAAACTCCATACGCACAGAGATCCAATGCATTACATCATCCACACGCATGCGCAGATCGCAAAAAAAATGCCAATTTATGCACACGGCATGTGTAACTTGGCTAACTTTATTAAGTCTGAATATGGAACTATATGCTCATAACTTCACAGGAGGCTCTAAGGGTAGGGTCCGGATTCACAGTTATGTAGTTTTTGTCTTACGTACAATGGGGTAGATCCAAAACTACGTTTGCAATATGTTTCCTCGCGTAGCGTATTTACGCGTGCGTACCTTCTATACACTCCCTTTGTCACACCCCTTGAATGTACGTATTATGTCTGAGTTCCGCTTTCCAAACCCTACCTTAACTTTTGCCCACGTAACCGATGTGATCCACAGACGTAAGTATGGGCAACACGAATTTACACAGCTAAGCACGCCCATACTGTACACTTTAAATACAAACCCCCGCTACATAACGTATTTCAGACGTATTTTTGACTCACGTAAAATTGGCACACCCACACGTAAGTATTTACGTGACACATACGTGAATGGCCCATACGTTCACATTTACACTACGTTACGGTGCATATTTTCTATGGTGCGCATGCGCAGCACTTACTAAAAGGCAATTTTACGTCTCCGCCGCGCGTAAATTCGCTCACAAGCGTTGTTCTGGATCTGGGCCATTGTTAGTAGCTTATTTACGCTATCTACGTACCATATCTGTACGTAGATTGTGTAAGTGCGGTCTAAAGACCGCGCTTAAGCAATCTACGTACAGAAATAAATAAGCTACTCATGCGTAGTAGCTCAATTCTTAAACCAACGTATGTAAGACGAAAACAGCGTAACTGTGAATCCGGACCTAGATCCAGAAACAGGGCTAAATTTTATACGTTAGCCTCCATAATGGAATGGAACTTGCGCACCTTAAACTGTATGCGCGAGAGGAGTGCACAGCCCCTGCACGAGCCTTCCACAAACCCTGCCTTCAGAGGACCACGTATGCAATGCAGGATCGCACGTAACAGCTTAGCCAAATCCTTACTGTGTGGTCTGCATTCTGAATCCCATCCACACTGCGTATCTCTTACGCATAATGGGCCTGATCCAGACCTACGCTCGCGTGCGATTTTACGTAAAAATGGCCATTTGTACTTACTGCGCATGTGCGGTGCAGATGTTACGTAACGAAACTCTGAGCGTATGGGGGACATGAGCGTACCACCTTCGTAACAACGGTCGAGGGGGCGTTTCTGCCATACGAAATCCGTAAATACGCACCGAGGACGGGGAGAGGCATTTCAATCGTACAGTAGTGGCGTGTTAAGCGTCGTAACTACGCAAGGAGCTTACGGACGCCCGCAGTTACACTCAGAAAAGTTAGGGTAGGGTTTGCTGGGCGTAAGTACGAACAAGGGGAGTGCCCAGGGGAGTGCATCGTGGGTACGCTGGCGTAAATACGCTACGCACATGAGCGTTTCATAAGCGTAGGTCTGGATCAGGCCCAAGGAGTGGTCTTGCCCTGCATGTGGATAAAGATTTCCGCAATGGAACACAGCATCCGGCGACTTCGTTCTGAAGTTCTTGTATTGTGACTTACGCACCATGCAAAAAAGTTGCCCGTCAGCATTAATTCTGAATCGTCATAGCAACTAATATCCACTGTTGATGAGCTACGTTGTTTTATTACATTAGATAGAGACTGTGGGCCTGATCCAGAGCTACGAAATTGGCTGATTTCGTGCGAGCGTACGACCGTTTTTTGCGTATTTTCGTACGAAAATTTGCACTGCGCATGCCCAGTATGACAGCTTCCGGTCGGCTGGACGACATGAGCGTATAGCGGTCGTATTGTGTGCGAATTTTTCGCTCGAGGGGCGTGCGTTCAGTACGACGGTCGCCTGGGCGCTCGTTTTACTACAGGGAGGCGGGGATAGCCATTTAAATTGTACAGTATGGGCGTGCTAAGCCCGTACGCTTTGCGTATTATGTGCGAAAATTCGTACGGCCGACGGTAGTACCCAGTGTAGGGTATAGCCGCCGTAAGCAGGTACTTTACTATGGGAGTGTTAGGGGCGTGCATGTTTATTCGCACGGTCGAACGTACGCATTCGCCCGCCGTGCGAATTTTCGTAGCTCTGGATCAGGCCCTGTGAGCATTATAATGTTTTCTATTTTCTTTCCTAATCCTAAATTGATCACAAAGAAGCTTTTAAGTGTTATAAATGATTTAATCCCCTTGCCCCCTTTTCGGGCCCTTGCAGCCTGAATGCTTTGCTCTTATTCAGCATTCTGGGTCTTGTCTGCCTTTCTGTTATCATTGGCAGAGGATTATGTAGCTTTCACTAACGCCCTACAAGCAAGGAATATCAATGGGATGATAATAGCTGCTGGCGGCTGGCGAATGGTGAGAATCCGCTGGATATCTGCCCCCAATCGCTGGACTCCAATTGTTATGTAAACGTTTCAGAGCAATGTACAAACATTTTATTGATTTAATGGAAAGGAGTCACTAATGATTATCTTATGGAGATCTTCTTACTGTATGTATAGAAAACTGATTAGTTTAACGTTGTTCTGTCTGTGTGATGGATGTTAGTTTAGACTCTACCAAGTGCGTCTTACCATGACTAAAGTGTAGTATTATATGTGAGTTTAGAGTCTACCAAGTGTACCTTGCAGGGCAGTGGCACATACTATAATGTCGTCACCTTCACGAAAGCTCTCTTTTAGAAGTGGAGACAGCCAAAAGTTTATTTTCATCTGTCTCTATTAAAAAAAGGCAGACAGTTTTTCATTTTATTTTAGAATGTGTAAGTATGCTGATCAGCACACTTACCCATTCATTTTACAGAAGCTGCCAGTCCAACACACCCACCGACCGGAGAGATTAGTAACCCTCGCTGGGTAATTTTAGGTTTAGGCAGCAGGGAAGGGAGAATTAGGGATAGTGTAATGAAAGGGAGGGTTAGGATCAGGGTAATGGAAGGGAGGGTTAGTTGAGGCTGTAGGCTGTAGAGTGTGTTGAGAACAGGGGGGTGAATCACAACGAACGCGTTTTCCAATTTCAATAGCCACTGTGAATAAAAATGAGAAATAATTCTTTTGGTTCACCTATATAGCATAATACACAGAATAGTAGGGGCTGCTTCTAGCCTCAGTTGTGGGACTCATAGAAACATAGAAAGTGACGGCAGATAAGAGCCACATGGCCCATCTAGTCTGCCCATTTGTTTATTGAAAACTATACTGACCCTAGACCCTATTTACCCTCAATTGGGGTTACAATTTAGGATACCCTTATATTTAACCCAAGCATGTTTAAATTGTTCTACTGTATTGGCCTCAACCACCTCAGACGGGAGAATATTCCATTTATCTATCACCCTTTCAGTGAAGTAATTTTTCCGCACATTTCCTTTGAATGCCCTCGTGTTCTATTACACCTTTTCTTTTGAAAAATGGTTCCCTCCTCTAGCTGGTCACAACCCTTGATGTATTTGAAAGCTGCTATCATGTCCCCCCTCTCCCTTCTCTGCTCCAAGTTATACATGTTTAGTTCCTCTAGCCTTTCTTGGTATGATTTGTTACAAAGGCCATGGACCATTTTTGTTGCTCTTCTTTGCACAGTCTCTAATGTATTTATGTCTTTCTAGAGATATGGCTTCCAGAACTGAACACAGTATTCTAGGTGAGGGTGTACCAATGATTTATAAAGGGGCATCACTACTTCTCTCTTTCTGCTACTAATTCCTCTCCCTATGCTCCTCGGTAGATTCTAATGTAATGCCATTAAGGAAATATTGAGCCTTTGGGTTTTTGTGTCCTAAGTGCATGATTTTGCATTTTTTGGCATTAAACTACATAGATCAACCCTCATTTTCTGTAACCCACCTGGCGTGTCTACCCGATTACATATCTTGGTGTCATCTGCAAAAAGGCATATTTTCCCCTCAATACCACAAGACTCTTTACTGTGATGAATCCAAAGAAGAAAAATGTGTGTGATTGGAGGTATAAGGGTGTCTTTTGAACACAGCTTACCAAATGAGGAAAGAGAGATAGAAAAGGGAACTCATTAAACATATAACATAAAATAAAAATGGAAAAAAAGAACAATGATTGTGCAGTATTGTGGTACCAAGTATTAGTAATTACTAATAATCTTATATGCGTACCAGAGAAAAGCTTGTTAGCGAGCCTGTAGAAATAACTTTACATATTGGATTTGGATATTAACAACCATGAAATGACATAAACACATCTCCAGACAATATATTAAAATATATCTTTACTTATTGGAAAACATATAAAATGTGCGTGCCATATAATAGAATCCTAATAGTTTTGCATAAAATATACTGTTTAGGTTCCTTATTTGTGTGTCGGAAATACAATTCTTCCGAGCCCCGAGGCCGTCTGTCAAGGCGTATGTCCTCCAATCTGTTCTGTGGTAACAGGAACTGTTTTTACATAGGTGTAAGAAGAGATTCACTCGCCTTCTTTGCGATATGAAAGATACTAGTTCAATAAAAGGTCCAAATCCATTTCATCCACAAGTGTTGCATAAACTTGTTTGAACTTCCTGAGGGGTCTGTACCTCGCTATCATCCACAGACCCTCCAACATGACCCATTCAATTAGGTATAACACACTCTGCTCCTGACTGTCCAACAATCAGTTACTATGGTAACCAGTTTTGTTGAAGAAAAAAATGTTTTTCAAACATTAGTTCATTCATTATATCCAGGTGACTGACAGTTGGAAAAGCTCAGGAGTGGAGTATTGTGTACCTAATGGAAGGGGTCATGTTGGAGAGCCTGCATCCAGTCCAGTACCAAGTGTGTCTAATTATGCCATGTTACCTGTGGTAGAAGCCCTAACAGAATAGTTTATAGCTGTGGCCTGGACAAAACCCTGACACATTCTTCAGATTTTTTTATTATTATTAATTGGCTTCATTTATGCCCATTTGTTTGTTCAATGCTTCTAAAGGTTAGCGAGCACTGTGGTTGTCTTGGATTTACTAATATACTACACAAAAAAAATTCCAAATAAAGTGCGGAATGTCCACATAAAAGTGGAACTCATCTGAGTGGGAGTAGAAGTGGAAGTGAATTGCAAAACAGATCCTTTCAAAGCAAAACCTGATTTGTCTTCATCCAGCAAAAGACTAAAGGCCAGATTTACTAAGCTGCAGGAAAGGAAAAGTGGAGATATTGCCCATAGCAACCAATCAGATTCTAGCTGACATTTTCTAATATGTAATAGGAGAGTGAGAGCTAAAATCTGATTGGTTGCTATGGGCATCATCTCCACTTCTCCTTTCCTGCAGCTTAGTAAATCTGGCCCTAATAATCTAATTCAGAGTTGTTACCGTAATTTAGAGGCTATTTGTGGATAAAAGCAGCCATGGTTTACTATGTCCCTTGCTGCTCTTTCAGTTATTCCTAGATTGTGTATGACTGAGAATTAGGCTCATTGGGCCTGATCCAGACCTACGCCCGCTGTCACTAGCACGATGGGCGTAAGCGTAAGATCGGCTGAAAAGCCGATCTGCGCATGCGCCGGGCAGATGTTGCCCGACGTAGCTACGGCAACGCCCGATCAACGACCGGGAGTCCGTAGGAACAGCGTAGGGATGCTGGAGGGGGCGTCCCTACGTTAAGGTTAGTGAAGGTGGGCGGGGGGAGGTATTATAATGAGGGAGGGAGGGCTTAGCGGTAATACGCTCGTGTGCGAGCGTATTACCCATTGCTTACACCGGCTGAAGTTAGGGTAGCCTTCAGTCGGCGTAAGCAATGGGAAATACGCCCGCACAGGGGGAGTTTCGGGGAGAGTGGACACCGATACGCTGTGCTTTAGTAAGCACAACGCATCGGCGTAGGTCTGGATCAGGCCCATTTGCACAGACCTGCTTTTTGACCATACTTTGGGAAAACAGTTCTAAATAGTTGTATCTGAGAATCAGAGCGCCATTGAGTAACATTATAAAAGGAATTATTCTGGAAAAAGAGAAGCACATTAGTGAATTCAATTTAAGAAGATTTAAAAGTTTGTTTATGTTAAAAGCTGTATTAGTTGATAAAGAGAGGTCAGTTATGAGAAGGTTAAATAATTGTAAATTATAAGCTGGTGAGTTAGAAAAAGAACATTTTATTAAAGGAGTGTTTTGAACAATATTGCGCAAGTGTGTACGCTGCGTTGATCATGCCGGATCGTTGAAAAGTACACAAAATCGTCTTTTAAAAAGTTACATTTTAACAATCAAGGCATTCCATAATAAAGGCTCAAGCGAAAATCATGTGTAGTGTATTTGCAGGCTGAATGGCGATTAAAATATTCTATAATATAGTCCATCGTTTCAAAACTTGTAGGTCCGGATTCACAGTTATGTAGTTTTCATCTTTCATACGTTGTTTTAAGAATTGAGCCACTACGCAGGTGTAGTTGCTTATATACACCTGCGTAATAGCTCTGTCTGGCCAGCAAGAATCCCACAGCAGATCATTTGTCTAGCCATAAGTTAATACAAATTTGATTAGCTTGTACTTTTATTTAATCTTTTTTTTTTTTTTATTATTTCATTATGTTACATTATAATCTTTTTCAACATAAATCTTATAATTGTTGGAAATATATAACGTCAGCTATTGGGAATTATTATATCTAGTGCCGATCTACACTGCACACACGTTAGATGATAACTTTCATAAGGGAGGCCTCTTCTGCTCCTATTGGTCACATGGTACCACTTCCTCTTAAGGTGGAGGATATGTGTAACCGTAATGGGGAAGTTGCACTGAGACTCTCACAATACAAGGTGAAAAACAGTTACTTAAGTTGTGCCCAACAAACAAGAAGATTGGAACAAACAAATAAACAAGCAAAGGTAAGATGATTTTCTTCTACTTTATTACAATAGAAATGTCTTACCAGCCATTACCAGCTAATACATGTGATATTCTTGTTCTTATTATTATTATTATTATTATTAATATTATTATTATTATTATTATGCTTTTATTACAAATTAAGAGGGGAATAGCTGACCTTTCAGAGCAAACATTGCACAATCATATCCATAGAGATAATAGCTGGTAATGCACACATGTCATCACATTGCAGGTAATGATCTTGATGGTAAAAGAAGTAATTGAGCAGAATGCAGTTAAAGTTCGTGCTGGGATCTACAGCGCCCCCTTGCAGAGTCCAGCACACATTGTTGCCTTAGTGCAGTGGTGGCCAAGCTGGGGCCTCGTTAGCTACCAACAGTCCATGTCTTCCAGGTCTCCTTGTTGGAGTGTTCATTACTAACTGACACATTCAAAAAAATCTACAGTTGGTAGTGATTATCTCACCTCTGACTCTCTGAGGAGACATGGAAAACATGAACCGTTGGTAGCTCACGAGGCCCGAGCTTGGCCACCCCTGCCTTAGTGTCTCATACCAAGGTTATTGTTTTCCACCAGCCCTGATTGGAAAGAGATGTCTGGTCACCGACACAATTACATATTCACTAGACAGCAATACATTATTGCATGAAGGTCGGGTCATTATGGTGCTATTCATGTGGACCCTTCTCTACACAGTCACCCCCTGGGTCATCCTTATGGTCACGTTTCCTCTCTCTCTCTCTTTATCTCTCCCTCTCTCTCTCTTCCTCTCTCTCCCCCCTCTCTCTCACCCCTCTCTCTCACCCCTCTTGGGCAATTATCTATTTATATATAGGTATCAGGGGACAATTACTATGAACCAGATTCACAACACCGCATTTTGTTTTACATATGTGCCTATTTATCCGTTTTCAGTTACTACGCATGCATATAAAAAATGTGGTGCTGTGAATCTGGTCCTATATGACTATCTGTTCTGGGGCATTTAACTATTTATATATAAGTGTTAGGGGGACAGTTACTGTTTGTCTATGTGTATTGTGGACCATGTGTATGAAAAGGCATGCCTTTAACCATTGGCATGCTGCCACGTATAGTACTAAAATGCACAGCATGCCCAGCTATACATGGGCATGTTGTGCGTTATAGTACTATATGCTGCTGCATGCTAAGGGTTAATAGCATTTTTAGGACATCAATACTCACACCCATCTCTTTTTTCTCGCCGAGTTTACAGAGATTTTACAAATCACTATATATTAAATACTGTGATTTGTATGCTCTGGCTTTTGAAACTCACCATAGCGATTTATATAACAATGAGTTTCACTAACCCTCATCTCCGGTGACTTTATGCTGATTTTACTTAGTTAGACTAAATCGAGTTTAGTACATCTGGCAACTAAAGTAAAAAAAAAATGTTGAGTCCTGGTCTGTATAATGTTTTGTTTGTACATATATGATACTGCAAACAACAGAGGGGAGGAAGCGCTAGAAAAAGCCTATAGGAGTCTCGACAGGTAATAATAATTGAGTATTTATTAATCAAATAACATATATTAAAATATGATTAAAAAGATATATGCAGCCTTATGATAGGGAAATTGGAGAGATAATAACACAACACTCGTAAGTATTCATATGAGGTCCAGGACAGTCACATATATGTAAAAATACAATATCAATTGTTGGTGAATAGGTCCAACTGTATACGAGGCTCTATACAGCTTGGGAGGCTGATGTAAGCACTGAGTAAAAGAATAACACCAGTGGGTATCCTATCTTGACTCTATGTATATAGAGGAGGAACTGCGTGCAATGTACTGCCCACAGTGTCTCCAATACGGCACAGTAATGCAGAGTTTGAGATGAAACAAAAGGATGGAAATAGCAAGGAAAACATGCTAACTCACGTGTCCCTCCTAGGTTGAAGAGAAAGGTTGATAATCCACTATGTGGAAATGTCTCTCATATGGAAATAAGGTGCTGTCCTGAGATTGCCTCAGAATTAAAAGTGCCACTTGCGAATACTCAGAAGACAAGAGTGTAGTGTAACGAATCATAGGCTGCCCCTTGATGCGTTTCTCTGTCACAACAGACAGTTTCCTCAGAAGGCTTTGTTGGTAACTCACACGGAGTCTGTTTTTATACCTTACAAGCTGTTGATTGGTTAATTAAAAGGTGCACACAGATGTTAATTCATTAAGCCTGTCGAGACTCATATATACATAAAATAATAAAAAATAATAAATAATAAAAAACCAATAAATAATAAATAATTAATATAAACCCTTATTTGAACTGTCATATAGTATCTTAAACTGTTACATAGGGTAAAGCTGTTAACAGTTGTGACAGACAATTTTATAGGAATGAAAGGTATTAGCACCAAGAGAAATGGTATATGCTTTTAAATTGAAACAGTTATGCGAAAGAAAAAGTGTATATATATATATATATATATATGTCATAAAGTTTACATTTTCATCAGGGAGCATAGAGGATGATAGAAGCAGGTAAGTAGTGAAAGGAAACAGTGTCATAAATAGGTATATATAGAGAGTATATGATTGTACTTTCCATTGCCATGTATGTTCTCTCTTCAGGGAGTCAGGGAAATCACCCACTCTTATAATATACCCCTTAGATACAGGGTGATACAACAATGCAGTTATTAAAATATACACAAGATGGCAGTAGAGCTCCATGACTGCATCAAGATTATGAACATTCATTGATGGACCTCTAAATATATCTCCGCTTGCTGCCAGTTTCTCAGCTCCGTCCTTTAATACTTGTACGTTGTAATGGGGCAAATGACACCTATTACAATGGAGAGGAAAACCTTGATCAGTATAGCTCAGGAACAAGTGCCACACAATACTTGTGCCACACACATATTACATAGCACTGTATCATTTTACACAATCATTATTACACACAACTGGGGGGGTAACAAAGAAACTTAAGGGAGGGGTGTAAGAGGCCTCGGCTCACAAGCTTACACTCTATAGGACATGGGGATTGATACATAAGGGGAAGTATTATATATCACACAATGAAGCCGCCAGGGTGTATGGTAACATTGCTCAGTGCTGTGTATGATCAGTCACACAGCATTGTCACTACCAGGACTGAGGAGATATTACTATGGAGAGAGACAGGGTGTATGGTAACAGTTTGTTGAATAAATAAGTTGTCTCATTTATGGGCTGTAGTCAAGGGAGTTTCTAGAACGATTATATTTTGTGAAGTAACATCACACCGGCAGCCATTTTGTACTAAGCCTACACCAGATTTTCAGTAAGTCCAGTTGGTGTTCAGTTACATAGTATACAGAAATTGTAAGGAGCATTTACAGAACTAGCACAAATCTGGAAAAGATTTTATGACTATTTTCAATGCTCTATTATTAAATTCCTTGACCAGTATTCATAAATCTGCGAGTTTCCATTCACATAAACAACCTACTCTCACTGTCTTTTATTAATAATCCCCTCTAAAGTCAGACCCTCCGACATGACCCATTTTATTAGGTACAAAATACTCAGCTCCTGAGTTTCCATCTGTGATCACCTGCTGTCAGTTACTATGGTAACTGCCTGTGTTAAAGAAAAGAAATGTTTTTCAAACATCACTTAATTCACTAAAACCAGAGGAGTAACAGTTGAAAGCTCAGGAGTAGGGCTGTCCTTAGCAGGGGAGAGGCCCGAGGCAAAGCCGCTTCGGCCCCATTCTCTCTTCATATGGCACTTGTACAAGTAGGGTTACCACCTCTTCAACAAGAAGTTCCCGGACACACACCCCTCCCCCCCTGAGAAAAAACATTGGAAGTGACACATTTATTTTTGCTGTTTGAATTTTTTTTTTTTTACTTTGCTTTAACATATATACAGTCCTACATATACAGCAGATTCACAATCCCCACACATTACCCCCCTGTGACCCCCCCCGTCCCCACACAATACCCTCCCCCCCATACCGACATACTATAACCACACATTACTCCCTCCCCCTTTTGTTGTCCTCCCCTTTTTTCTTCTTCCATCCTCTGCGGCGCCTCTGCTCTCAGAATGACACTGATGTGATTACGTCAGCGTCACGCCGATAAGAGAGCTGTGTTGCCATAGCAATACATGTACAGTGCCTGGATGCAGTGGTCCGGGTATTGTGTATGTCAATGTATGTCAGTGTATTGTGTATATCATGCAGTGTCCGGGAATAATAATATTTCTACAGTTACATTAAATTTCAGCGGCGCGGAAATAGTGTTATTCCCGGGCATTGTATAGTCCGGGAATGGGACCCCTCCAGACTCTGGACACCAGAGTAACCGAACTGTCCGGAGTAATCCCGGATGGGTGGTAAGCCTATGTACAAGTCAGTAATCCCTCTGCTGACGCGCAGAACTGTGCATGCACCTGCAGCTCATTAATTATAAACATTTAATCACCTGCTGCGGCTGATTTCAAATAAACAACCTCAGCTGTATGCTGCCTGCTTCAGGTCATCCCCCCCCCCCCCGCTACTATTGTCATACAGCTTAAGTCCCAGAGCCGCGCACATAGCTTAATATACTGTAGCAGACGGCCATTGCTCTGTAACTAGGGCCCCTAGTTCAATCGTCCCAGGGGTGGCACTGGTCAGGAATCAAGTTTTGTGCCCCTTATGGAAGGAGTCATGTTGGAGTGTTTATAAAGTGGTCATACATGGAATGATCCTGATGTATTTTTATTGGCTGATATGGGCCAGATCCAGAACTAAGAAGCTGTTTGTGGAAGTCGGGTGATTTTCTGGCTGTGCGCATTCGGGCACCAGATGTGCCACAGCGGAACTGCTATCGTACAGAACTTTATATGATAGGTTTTCCATGCGGATTGGAGGGCATTATACAAATTCCCCCACCAGAGATGCGGTGATAGGCTTGCAGATTAGGGTAAGTGGGCTGCAGAGATTTTAAGGCAGGGTATGGGGGGAGTGATAGGGGAGCTACCTCACCTCTCACTTGTGGACCTACAGAATGCGGGCAGAGGTTAGGATCAGCTCCCATGTTACGCTTCACAAGTAAAAATTCATGAATTTGTGCTGTCCATTCTTTGTGTGTTTTTGATTCGGTGAAGATGAGGAAGTTGATTATAGTTTTATTCTGAAACCTTATCACCGAACTATCACAGCAGCAAGAATAGTTTAATACAAAGTTTCTGGTTTAAAGTTCAGGTTCCCACAATATACTAAGATCTTACGCAACAATTTAATGGACTTACTTTTCAGACATATTGGGCTGGATCCAGACCTAGTCAAGTGCTTGAACTTAGTTACTCCTGGGCTAAACCATTTTGATTGCAGGGGAGTCATATTTCATCTGTTGCAAACAGTATTAGAGTTGAGAGGTGATGTTTCCTATCCCAAGTCTAAATAACAGTGTGATAGTAAAGCTGGTCAGTATCTGTGTGCAGTAAGCAATTCAAAGCTATATCCCTGCATGCAAAGAATACAATTAACTTGACTCCCCCTAAAATCAACATGGTTTAGCCCAGGAGTAACTAAGTTCAAGAACTTAACTAGGAAATGTAGATGTAATCAGCAAACCAGCAGAAGAAGATAAGAAGGTAAGAATCAGGAAAGTCTGTTGGGGAGACAGAGACTCGCGTTTCGGGTGGGAAGCCCTTTCTCAAGTGATTCGATTCTTACCGTCTCCTGCTTTTTTTGCTGTTTACATCTGGAGCCGCCCGGGCACTTACCACGCCTCCATCCGTTACCACGGAAGGACTATTAATATCAGGGAAATTCCAAGAGATTTATTTATTTATTTATTTATCATTTGGTCTTTTTTTTTTTGTCATTTTGGGCCTGATCCAGACCTACGCTCGGGTGCGTTTTTACGATGGTCGTAAGCGTAAAGATTTTTACTTACTGCACATGCTCAGAGCAGATGTTACGCTCATGCTACGCTACTAAAGTATTGGCCTTGAGCGTGCCAGTTTGTTACTACGCTCGAGGGGGCGTGCCTGCCATGCAAAATCCGTAAATTCGCACCGAGGGCGGGGCGAGCCATTTAAATTGTACAGTATGGGCGAGCTAAGCGTTGTAACAACGCAAGGAGCTTTACGATGGTCCCGGTTACGCTCTGAAAAGTTAGAATAGGGTTTGCTCAGCGTAAGGAGTGCATCGGAGGTACGCTGGCGTAAACACACGAGCGTTTCATGATCGTAGGTCTGGATCAGGCCCTTTATCTATATGTTTTTATAAGCTGTTATTAATACTTTTATATATGGAAGTAACGTTTTATATCTTATAAGATTTGCTTACACCTCTTTTTTTTTCCCATCCCTGGCAATCTTCCAGGGTCGTACAATCTTCTCCATGGGGCCTTTCACCTCCTTTTGGACTTGTCATGCCGCTCTTATATTTCTAATTATATTTGCCACAAAGTTATATATTTGTTTCATATTTCGTAAGAGATATGCTGGTCAGCGCCTGCTAGACACATTGGGCTTGATGCAGACCTGTGCCGCCCGCTGTATTCATGGCGGGCGGATGTGTGAGATCGGCTGGCCAGATGTTGCCCGGCGTAATCATTGTTTATCTGTGCTCTAGATCGTGGGTCCGTAACTACAGCATAGTTATGGAGGAAGGGGCGGGCAGGAGGGAGGGAAATTAGCTTGGAGGGGCAGGGTTAGAGGCATTACGCTCCTGTCCCAACGTAATTACCCTTGGTTACGCCGGCTGAAGTTAACTGAGTGTAATTACGCCAGGACAGGGGGAGTGTCAGGGGGAGTGCATAGTAGCTACGCTGGCCGTAAATACACAAAATGACCCAGCGTAGCTCTGGATTAGGCCCATTATATCCTTTTTACTTGTTATTTAAAATCTTAAGAGTTTACGTGATTTTAACTTTCCGCACCACAAGTTAGCCACTGCGCACGTGTCGGGACTTTATCTACGAACACAGCCGAACCTCGACCTAAGGGTAGGTATTAGTAAATACTGCCCGCGGTATTGCCAGGCTGGCTGTGAGGTACAGCAAGCCTGGATGCTATCATTAGCGCTCGATGCGCTAATGATAGTAATTGGAGCCCAAAGTCTTTTAAAACACAATTTGCAAACAGCAAAAATAAATGTGTCATTTCCAAGGTTTTTTCTGTTTCCAGTCATTTCTTGCTGAAAGGGTGGTCCTCTACCTCCCTCCCCTCCCCTTCCTGCCTGTATCTCCAATCAGAGATCAGCTCCTAGGAGTGCAGTGCGTGTAATACCCCAAATATGGGAGCTGTTCAGGCTGGTGCAGCAGGTGCAAGGGAGACATATGAGGACAGCATGTGGGTGGTTACCTAGCAACCATCAACTGACAGGGACGTGTTAGGTAGCGCAAGGCAGCTCCAGAAAGTTTGGTTGTGAGGAAAAGTGACAGTTAGTTGTGAGGCAAAGTTGTGAGGTAAAGGGTGAGATCGGGTGAGCTGATGGAGAGCTGAGGTAACGGAGAGAGAGAGCGGGAAGCGGACGGACAGTGTGTGTACGAGAGAAGACTGTGGAGAAAAAGGACTGAGTCAGTGGTGAGGAAAGATATGGAGACTGACAGTGATTAAGCTGTGAGACAGTGGTGAAAGCTGTGAGAAGGAGTGAGAGACCCGCAGAGGAAGAGCCAAAGCAGCAGAGTGACAGCAGCAGAGAGAGAGCCTAGAGATTCGGTGCTGAGAGCTGATAACGGGAGCTGGTGAGATGGAGAAGCCCTGGGTCAGAGGGGGAGATCTGAGGTGATAGAGCTGTAGAAAGGAGCTGTGATGGAGAGAAAATGACTACTTTGGGTGGAAACTGAGGGAAATTGGAAAGCAGCGTAACCAGGGAAGATAGAAACTGATTGTATAACAGCCGTCATCCCATAGACTTATATGTAAATACAGAAAGACTTATATCTGTTCCTCACTAGAACTGTTGCAAGTTTTTCATGCGATCATTATAGTGGTTCATAGAGATAGCAACACTTTGTTAATATTATCTGGGGATTGTTTACTTAACTAATTGAATGTACATGTTTTGATATTAATTGTATGATTAACACTACTTTAAGCTGTTTCCCAACTAAAGGAAAGCAGCAGCAGTGATATTGTTAATTGAGGATTAGTTAACTATCTGAACGAAATTGATTGGGAGTACATGATTTACTATTATTATTTACTAGTAATTGACGTTGATTGATTGATTATTGATATCGTCTGAAACTGTGTACTGATTTGATTGTTGGTAATTAATTGAAACCCACTCTTTCTAATTACAAATAATACTTAAATATATTTATTCCTCATTGATAAAAGCTAACTGACTAATTTTGCTTAAAAGATTGTTATCTGTTGTAAATGCTAATTTTTCTTTATTCTGTAAAGTCAATTTACTAATTTCTTGCCGGAAAGAAAAGTAAAAGAGAAAGAAAACTTCGTTACAAGTAAAAGAATAATTCGATCAAACTAACAGTTGTCTGTATTCATTGGAAGGTGCCTTTGCATTATATTGCACAAATCTCTTAGTTCATTCTAAAACACTTCGGTTGTCACATGCGCGCAGGTGTGACATCTGGCGCAT
Source organism: Limnodynastes dumerilii (assembly GCA_011038615.1). NCBI lineage: Eukaryota > Metazoa > Chordata > Amphibia > Anura > Limnodynastidae > Limnodynastes > Limnodynastes dumerilii. The sequence goes on along the minus strand of WWET01000465.1, from coordinate 561,351 downwards.
GTCTGAGAGAAGCAGAGGAGAGTGTAATGTCAGAGCACTGGAGAGGATGGCTACACCCTATCACTGGCCCTGCTGGCAATCTATGTGCTGCTAGGAATCATTAAGCAAATCTGACGTTATCATGTTGTAATAATACTTTCCTTTTGAAAAATGGAGTCTTCCAGTCTTGTACAGCCATATACTCTCCAACTGTACCTATTTAGCCAGTACAATAGCGTTTTTTAACAGTCTGTACTGACTGTTATCGCGTTCTGACCCTGGCAAATCCCTTCCCCCTGTACTCACCTTCCAGTCCTGCAGCATCTGACCACTATAGCAGTGATGCAGGGACAGACTCCTACAGCTCTGCTAAAGTGACAAGACCCTCTCCTGTGAGGTCTTAGCTCATATGATAAGGTATAAAATGAGATTTTACACTCTATCATATATGCAAATGGGAGCAGATTAAAGCCACGTCCCCCTTCACAGGACAAGTTACACCCCTTTACAGAACAAGCCACGCCTCTTCACAGGACAGGTTACACCCCTTCACAGAACAAGCCACGCCCCCTTCACAGGACAAGTTACACCCCTTCATAGAACAAGCCATGCTCCATTCACAGACATGCCCCCCGGGTGTACCAATTTTCCATAAAAAAATGTTGGAGGGTATACAGCCACTCTTCCTCCATAAACAGTCAGGCCCGTATTCAGACTTGCGTTTTCTGTGCCCGTCCATCCGTAAATAAGCATTTGTAGTAACTGGGCATGCGTAGTCATTTTTGTACACTATTTATGTAGCGTTTCGCTACGTAGATTGCATACACGCGGTCTTTAGAGAAACGCTATGTAAATAGCGTACAAAAATTACTAGGGATGCCCAGTACCTTCAAGCGCTTATTGACGGACGGACGGGCACAGAAAACGCATGTCTCAATATGGGCCTCAGACCATTATGACAATGGATCTCCTATACCATCCTTCCATTTCTGTATACATTGAGCAATGGGAGTGACCTGTCTGCAGACAGCGCCAAGCTTACCATTATCCACAACAAGAATTCTGCATCGTGTACAGTTCTACAAATGACACAGAAGCCACAATACAACCAGTGGAGCCGCACAATATTTACCATTTCACTGGTTGCTCAAGAGCGACTATGCAAAACTTTATATCAAAAAGTGAGAAGTGAAATCTGAGTATCTGGGAATTAGAGAACCCTGAGGCAATTTCCTCAAATGCTATAAATCAGTGTTGCAACATTATGTGATTATATTTGTCCACTTTCTTTTTTATTTCTAAAATACCTTAAAATAAGGTTAAAAAAAAATCTGAAATCTTTGAATTTCTCAGTGACTTCTTCATTCATCCTGTTTATCTTATTACAATTAGGTGAATATTTCTGCCACTTTAACAGTAAAGTGGGATTAGCGCTTAAAATAAAATAAAATGAAAATGCAATAATAATATGGGACTGGATCAAGACTCCAGTGGGATTGATATCAGATCCCTAATGGATCAAGCCTTCTGTGTAAGCACATGATAGGCCACTCTCCATTGGTTTAGAAACCACTACTTTAAGATTTATGATCCGTCATAACTTAAAATAGGGATGAATATATCAGGTTATTATTATTATTATTATTATTAACATTTATTTATAGAGCGCTAAATGGTATCCGCAGTGCCATACAAAGGCAATAGTTACATATTTAATACAATTAACAGACGGTACAAATTCAAATAAATGAGGAATACAATACAAGTACGATGCACAAATAAAATACAGTACAAAAAATAACAGAGTAATATGTATGGAAAATAAAGATGCTGGATATGTTTGTAGGTGGAGGAAGGGTAGGCTAGACTGAAGAAGGAGCGTTTGAAGGATAGGAGGGTGTTGGATTGTCTGATAGGTTGTGGTAGGTTGTTCCAGTGCAAAGGGGCAGCCTGGGAGAAGTCTTGGATATGGGAGTGAGAGGTAGTTATCAGGTTGGAGGTGAGACGGCTATCACCAGCAGAGGTCGGGCTGGAGTTTGGATGGAGATTAGGGAGGAGAGGTAGGGATCGGTAGAAGAGGAGAGAGTCTTGTAAGTTGTCATGAAGAGCTTGAAAAGACAGACAGAGAGGACAGGCGGAGGCAATGTGTTTGGAGAGGAAGATGAGTTAAATTATCTTAAATTATCTTTTGTCAACTATAGGAGATTTAAATGACTTACAATTATTGTACTGCATTTTTTTTTCATGCTCAAGAATCTCAGTTGAGATACCGTATGTCTTGTAAAATTGTGTTAAACTTAAACAAAAAAGGTTAGCATTCCTCTCCTTCCCTCTAGTGAATACAACCACCCTGAAATCCACCAGAAACTAGCAGAAAAGCCTTTATAGTGGCTGGTGGCTTATCATATTCTTGCATATATACTTTTCTGACTTTTATTTTACAGATAGAATGGTATAGTCTGTTACTGGTAATGGCAGTGTTGCTGGACATTCTCTATCCTGTGTGTATGTTATAGATAGAATGGTATAGTGTGTTACTGGTAATGGCAGTGTTGCTGGGGCATTTCCTTTCCTTTGCTTCTGTTCAAGCAGATCACACCTGCCTTCATGCACCTGTTTGCATTAACCTATAAACTGATCTGAGCAACCACCATTGTGTGTAGAACCAAAAAAGATAGAGAAGTCTGCGGAACCATATCCACATGGCGATAAAGGGCCGTATTCAGAGATCCGTTTTCCTGGCCAGTTCCGTGCATATTTTTAGGTACGTTTCAACTGTGCAATGCATAGTAACTTTATTTACGCAATTGACAATGATACGCGCGGAAGTGCCTTAAGGACGGACCTGTGAATCGCACGTGGATACATACGTCCGGATACGCGACAGAAGAATACACACAGGAGAATTTAAATAAAAATTGGCAGGGGGAGGCTTTTAAATGAAGGAAAGTGGGCGCGATTATAAAGATACACATGGACAGAGGACAAATACGCACGAAACTCCACACGGAAAGTTACAGCTGGTCTATGGAGGCGGAAGTCTCCGAGAGCATGGATTAGCAAGGGGAGTGACTGGGGTTTTGGTGGGTGTTCCTTGCTCCGTCCATGCGTATATTTGCGGACCAATCGGATCTCTGAATACGGCCCAAAAACTGGAAATTTGCAATTCTATCGAACAGAAAACACCCTTTTTTTGTAAGTCTGTTTTAAAACCATGCTGTCCATGGTGCTTTTATCACCTTTAAACCCAGTTGTATTTAAACACATTAGAACGTTGCAGAAACAATAAAATTAGTGGAGAATACATCCTGAATGGGCCATGTGGCTCTTCTCTGCCGTCACTTTCACTTTCTATGAATGAACATAGGCCCTATCCGTGCATATTTTCTTACAACTCTTGTCAGGCTATAAGTTTTATAGTCTAATATTTTCCATCCACTCTGTCTATTAAAATCCTGTTTGGCTTTAAAAAGTGTTACATAATATCATATATATATATTCCATAGACAAAAAGCCTTGCGGTTTAACATGTCTGATTAAGGTTTCTTGCATTGACACAAAACATGGAAACCTTTAAAACTTTACCGTTCAAACGCCAAAAAGCAATGAAATGACGACATTAAGGCTTGAGTCTTAATGGACGTGTTCCTTAAGCAATACAGACATGGCATACCATAATTGTGTATAAAAAGTATTCATAAAACTGACCCTACTTATTATTAATGGGTTGAATTGAGAAATTACATTTTGTTCCCAGGTTTCTGTGTGTTTTTATGGAATCCCAGTTGAATTTTCATTATGCATTTACATTCCTGCTAACCAATGAGAATGCATTCTGTTGACGGTCCCTCTCAATAAAATGTACCGTATAGACACTTCTCGACCTGTACAGTCCCATAATTAGCAAAACAAGGTGCAAAAACCGTTCCCATTGCTGTCCAGCAGGGTTAAACTAAAAACTTCAACAACAAAAAAAAGACTAAAACAATGGGCATATAAATACATATGGATGGATTGTACATCCTTAGTGACCCACCAATAATCCACCTGACATACAAAATATATTTTTGCAAAAGTCATTTTTTTGTTGAAGTTTTTAGTTTAACCCTGCTGGACAGCAATGGGAACTGTTTTTGCACCTTGTTTTGCTAATTATGGGACTGTACAGGTCGAGAAGTGAAGTGTCTATATGGTACATTTTATTGAGAAGAACCGTCAACAGAATGCATTCTCATTGGTT
>WWET01000465.1:521555-544106 GCA_011038615.1 Limnodynastes dumerilii | reverse complement strand
TGAGTGTGTCCTGAGTCAGTGCCCCTGTGAGTCTTATCTTGCTTGTCTGTCTGTGCAGCTTTGTCATCTGCTATACTTACCTGCATGCCAGCCTGTCCAGTCATTACTATGCAGTCTCTCCTGCAATACTCAACTGAAATACTTACCTTCACGCCACCTGTCTGGTCATTACTGTGCAGTCTTATCCCAGCTGTACTCACTTGTATACTTACCTGTACTCTTATCTGTCTGTAAGGGCGTTTACTAAGTCTACTAGTCTCCTTGTCTCTCAACATTAGGATTTTCCACTGTGGGCTGCGACCTGCTACTTGGGCGCAGCCAAGTCCATCCCCACCATCAGGGGCTCTTGTGAACACCACCCGGTAGTAAGACTCCACGCTTCGGTGTGTCAATCTCATAACAAAATATTTGCATACAATTTTAGTCAAATATTCTGTAAAAAATTGCATGAACGTTCTCGGCAAGAAAAACCCACAGTCAGCCCTGATGGTCAAAATCATACATTTATTTTTAGAAAGGAAAGACGATATAACTCGTCCACAAGCTCTGAGTCATGGTAAATATTCACACATCCTCCACACCACACAGCATAATAAATCTTCTTATGTCCCATTTGTTTCCTACATATTCCAAGAAAAGGCAAATATAGCGGTTACAGCATCCTTTTTTTTCTGAATAACTGAATTTCTGTTTAGAGAATAATCTAATCCAGGTGTAAAAAAAAAAAGTTAAATAACTGTATATGAGCTAATTTATAAAGTGCTAGCAGTAATTAACAAGACTATGGGCCTGTTCCCTATTAATATGAAGGTCCATACGTGGCCTCCGCAATGGAGGCCAACATACGGAACTTCTGATTCACTATTCCACACACAGACACTCCCCCTGCTCTCCTACCTGTGGATTGTGGATCTATGCCCTTGGGGAAACCAAGAGCCGTATTCACTGTGGAGTTGCGTGCGTATTTCTAGTTACGTTTTAACTGCGCTTGCGTTATTTACGTAAATTACGTAGAATATAAGTACGTATGTGCTTTAGGCTAGGACATGTGAATCACACTTGGGAACATACATACAGAGGGCCGGGGTTGAGTTACGTACTTGAAAAGTGGGTGGAAACAGGGTAGGGGGGGCATTTAAATGAGCCTTTGAGGGCATGGTAAGATTGAATCGCACGTATGGAAGACATATACGCACCTATAAGTTAGAGGTGCTCTATGGAGGAGTAAGTCTATGATTGCACTACCGTGAGAGGGGGTGTCATGGGTGTTGGCGGGTGTTGACTTGCTACGTGCGTATAATTGCGTACTTTGTAAAAAACGCGTCTGTGAATCCGGTCCCAAATCTTCTGCACGCAAGTCATGGTGGCCCCCATTGTGGAGGCTGAAGACAGCTCTTTCTATTAGTTCTGGATCTGGCCCTATATTATTCTATATAATGTAACAGATTGTAGCAAACTGCCATATACACAAGAGAAAATAGTGTCATAATTGGGATTAATAAAGGTAGAATTGCTATTATTCATATACATTTTTATAAAATATAAAGACCCCAACATTTGCCATTTTTAAAACCCGTGGGAATCTTCTTTCAAATGGTAATAATAAATGTTTTCTAAAGATTCAATGCTAATGTAGAAGAGCTTTGAGTTTTGGGTAGTATATTGTATACTTTATACATGCTTTTGCCAAACATCCTAATTCATGACGCATAAAACGGTTTGGGCTTAGTAAAAAAAAAAAGGTGAGGTTTGAATCACAGATGTTAATTTAGAAAATTTAGATAGGGGATTGATTGAAGGATGGGTCCTGGAAATATGCCATATAGAAAATATCATTGGTATCATCATACCATTGCTCCAGGAGTTTCTCTAACAGGCATGGTGCTAGGATTGGCTGCAATTAAAAAGGTGGTCACCAACTGATATGTTGCCTTGGTCACCAAAGTGATTAAAGCCAAGTCAGAATGGGTCATCATTTGTCTTGATTTGCTATGTATGAATGTTACATATTGGAAAAATATTTTTTAAATAACTATGGACCGGATTCATAGATACGATTATGCTACTTTTTCCATGCGTATTTTTAGGAGCGGATTTACTGCGCATGCATAGTAACTTTTACCACGCAATTTACGTAGGATTTAGGTACAGAAGTCCCTTAGGCACGGATTTCTGAATCGTACTTAGTGACATACGTACGGAGGGGCGGGGATGTCTTCCGTACGTGCGAAATTACGTAAAAATGGGTGAGGAGAGGCATTTAAATGGGCTTTTGAGGGCGTGGTTAGTAATGTACGCACATATGTAAGTAACTTACACACGTAAATGCAAAAATAGATTTAAGGGTGGCCTGGGGAAGCGTAAGTCACCAAAAAACCATCCGTGCGAGGGCAGTGTTATGGGTGTTGCCTTGCAATGTACGTGCGTAAATTTGCGTACTTATTACACACGTATCTCTGAATCCGGTCCAATATCTTTCTACATAATTCTTCAGTTGAAAGGGGCAAAAACGTAGAAAAGCCAAAGTCGGACGCCAATAAGTCGGTTTTTAAGGTTATGCTGGCTATTAATTCAAGGTTGGAGGCACCATTTCTCCTCTTTGCCCTTGGCTCTAAAATCATAGTTGCCAACTCTCCCTGAATTTCAGGGAGACTCCCCGAAGACTGGGTAATCTCCCTGACTCCCTGAAGTGTTTGGTAATCTCCCTGATTCTAATTTCATCCATTGAGGTCTATGGAGATGGCCAATTTCATGGAGGCCAAGATGTAATAAAAGACTCTGCTGCAGTGTTACTTTTATGTTTTCTATAAAGATAGTACTGAAAAATGACAATTTAATAATCAATAAATACTGATACTGCCATTTTTATTGTAAAATAGTTTTCCTGGCAGTGCTAGATACACCTATGGGTAGAGCTATTCACAGGACACACCTCTTTGGTGTGTCCTGTCTTGATAGTGCTCTCACAATCTCCCTGATATTCATTTGCAAAAGTAGGCAACCATGTCTAAAATTTCTAACTATGGCTCTGCTTGACAACCTTGTTCTTATCAAATAATAAAAGCATTTTCAAATATAAATGTATTGCTTTAAGGTCCCAACATCTCACCATATTTTGTATTAAAATGCAGCATTGAAAAAGAAGGTGTTTTGGAAGTAAAAAAATGAAAGATAATAGTAAGCACATGTTGTAATCGAGCTCTGGAAAGCTACCAGCTCTTTATACACGCTAATATGGCTTTGATCACTGACACTGCTGCAAATAAGCGTCAAGTAGAGAAATGAGTGATTGCTTTAGAAAGTACATAAAATAATCATTTTTTTGCATACATAAGTAAAGATTAATATCAAGACATCAACAAATACAGGTGTCTTCTGTTTTTATGTGCTTTACATAAATAGAAACAGTGATCAGATGTCCAAGACACTGAAAATATGCTTGTTATATAACAAGAACTTGAAACCGCATAACTTTATGGTTTTTAAAGAGGACATAGAAATGTATGTAAGGGAAGCATGCAGCCTCATATGTAGATTAACAGAAACACATGGTTACTCTCTGCTTTCATACACATTGAGGACCTGCGTGCCATAGACTGAAATAAGATTAAGATGTGGGAGGTCTGACCATTTCCTTAAGATGAGTGACGTTGCAGACAGGGGCATCTACCATAGGTGCAAGGAGTGTGGCTGCTACAGGGCCTGAATAAGCTGGAGGGGGGCTGTGGCAGCTGCCCATTGCCCTATCCCCTCCCTGTCAGCAAGTTGTCAAAGTCTGGAAGCATGGTGGCTCGGTGACTAGCACTTGTGTCTCACAGTGCTGAGGTCAAGGGTTCAATTCCCAGCTTATCTGTGTGGAGTTTGTGAGGTGTGTCTGTGTGGGTTTCCTTACACACTCCAAAAACATACTGATAAGTTAATTGACTGCTGAATAAATTAGTTTCCATTGGGGCAGAGACTGATGTGAATTTTAAAAACATTGGGCTGGATCCAGACTAAAGTTAGTGCTTGAACTTAGTTACTCCTGGGCAAAACCATGTTGATTGCTGGGGGAGTCAAGTTAATTGTATTTTTTGAATGCAGCTTTACTATCACACTGTTATTTAGACTTGGGATAGGAAACATCACCTCTCAACACTAATACGGTTTGCAACAGATGAAATATGACTCCCCTGCAATCAACATGGTTTAGCCCAGAAATAACTCATTTCAAGCACTTACTTAAGTCTGGATAAAGCTCTTTGTAATCTGATAGTACTATATAAAAACCTTAAACGTGCTACACTGAATCATTCGCTTGGTTAACCCTCACCCACCTCTCCCTTAAACACAGTGAAGGGACATGCTTTGCAAAAAAGGGGACTCAATCCGAGTCCCCGTGTTTATTAAACATATAAACAATAAACAATTACACAATCAATGCAATATCATTTAGATGGTGACGGAAGAAGGCAGGAGAACTATGATGCTATTAAATTTATGGTGAGCGTGTTGTCGTAAGGTGGGGGCCTGAAATCTACCCCTCCTTACTCTAAGCTCGCTTAGAACTATTCACAAAGTGGGGGCCTGAAATCTACCCCACCTCATTCTAAGCTCGCTCAGCAACCGTTCACGAAGTGGGGGCCTGAAATCTACCCCACTTCTGAGCGTCCACCTTCCGCCTTGGAGATAATTCACGTTTTCTCCCCAGTTAACCCACTAAACCCCGGGCCCGCCCCTTTAAACGAAACACGGTGGAATGCCGGGCCAACGGAGGAGAAAACTCCTCGGCTCAACCTCCACACACTTCACCGGTTCTACCCCGTTGCGCTATACTGCCTTCCCGTCAACCCATACACCAAATATTCGGAAGCTCCAATAAGAAACATCAAAACTCTTCAAATATCAATGGGGAGGGTGGGAGGGTGAAATCCAGAAGGGGAAAAGAGGCTGGGCAAATCCCCTGAGGGGTTTTTAACAGGAAATTCCACAATCCCACCCCTCAGGCTCAGATTGGGTCCTGATTCCAAAATATTTACACTACCCATAAACCCTAACAAATTAACCCAGCCTCCATTCCCAGCACACAGTTTAATCTCCCTCAGGTTATTAACCCTCGGTTCACCTTTGATAAATAATTAAGTTAGTGCTCATCACTATTTATTAGTGCTAAGCCCTCTTTTAGGCTACTAGCCTATGACAGTTTTTCTGTCACATATTACCCAGTGTCCTATTCATTCCCACCCCTGATTCCACCTAATGTTATTGACATTTAGGTCCACAATTTTTTTTTTTCTTTTTTCATTGCTTGTATTAGGGGCTTCACATATCCAAATTGTATTGGCTGTTATTAATTAGTATGGTTTATTTTAATCCCTTAGTGCTGTTTTAAGAACTTTCTTGGTTGTTTTGTTATTTTTTACCACCTAAAGCTCTTTGAAATATCTTTCCCTGCAACAGGTTATAGAATTTTTGCATGAAGACACAAAACAATGCAAGAGTGTTCCTAATTCTAATGTATTCCAAGTCTCAGCTGGCTTCTGTGTTCAGAGAATGCAATATTAGGCAGGCCTGACACTACCCTAATCCACCCTTCTGTGCCCTTACTATACAGCTGGGGACAGCTACACAAACAAACCACATCATCTAAACAATATTTTAAGAGTGAAATAAATCTGTTTCCTGACTATTGTACTGGATGAAAAGCTCCAATTGAATGTCAGCGGCATCTGTGGGATTGTTTGGTGGCCATATTGCCAGATGTGACTGCTCTCCTCTCTTTCTTTTACAGATGGAGCAGACTTGTGAGGACATCGATGAAATGTTCAGCAATCTGCTGGGAGAGATGGACCTGTTAACACAGGTGAGTTTTGTCAATGTGAAAACCACACAACATGAAGACAGTTCCATAAAAAGTCTAAAGAGTGCACACGTGTTCCTCTCGCCATCCCATGTAGAGACTTTCCAGACTGGATAAATATTGACAAAGGGGGATTTCAAAGGAAGAAATTGGTACAGTCTGTTTGGCCTCCTTTCCAGATTGTCAGAGGAACAGTCGGTGTAATATAGCAGAGATCTGTAAAGAACAGCTGTATCGCCGTACCACAAAAAAGGATTCATCTCCGGCCAAGTTATTTAAAGGCCTAGTTCAAAAACTGTCAACTCATATTGTTGCCTTTGTGAACAAGTAAAACACTAGAAAACTAACCGTCTTGTGTAGCAAGAACTTGCATGTCTTTAAACCATGGTTTCAGCACATAATTAACAAAGACTGTGTGGGAGTAGTCACTTCCTGTCAAGGGTGAACCGGTAAGGAGGTAACGTGAGGCAACTTTCTAAGTCATTGTAGGTTTTAGAACATGGGACTGAATCTGAAAGTCTGCTGCCATTGGGGTTGGAACTCAACACAACGGATCTCTGTACGATCCTAAGTTCCTTTTGTAAAGGGTAGGCCACTCCCCTCCTGGCTGAGGGCTCCGCCCCTATGTGACATAATATGGGCAGGGCCCCGCGGACCTGTGTTAATAACTGGCAGGTGGGCAGGGAAATTCTTACCTGCACATTGAGGGTAGGCCTCATCAGCTCCCCTCACATGTACCTCACTTCCATGCCCAGGACCCTTCCTTATATTTTAAGTCTCCTTTTACACTGTCGTTGGACAGACCCCGTCTCCTGAGAATACAGATAGTCTGAGGCGCACACATGCACTAAATTGAAATGCAGACATTGGGCCAGATACTAAACTAGGTACACGAGCGATTTTACGCTAGCCGCTGGCGTAAAATCGCCCATTAGTATTTACTGCACATGCGCACGGCAAATGTTACAGATGTACTGTATGTACGTATCAACAGCATAACTATGAACGCAGGGCCGTGACATCCATATGACACCCGTAATTACGCTTCGGAGGCGGGGTGAGGCATTTAAATTGTGCAGTGTGGGCGTGCTTAGGCACTTACGTATGTGAAGCCTTTACGTACGTCAGTACTTACGCTTTGAAAAGTTAAGGTAGGGTTTGGCAAGCATAAAACGGCCAAAGTACGTACGAGAGAGGGGAGTGCATAGAAAATACGCTAGCGATGAAAAGTAACAAGCGCTTAGGTCTGGATCTACCCCAGTTTCTGTACTCAGAGGCCCGGATCATTATTTAGTGACAGTGGGGGATTTACTCAAGCCTTTTGCGTAAGTCCTCTGAAAAGTAACATCTGTACATGTGTGAGGCAGATGTTACGCTACAGATCTCCTACAGTGTCTTCCACAGGCCTAATCCCCACTAGACCGGCAGGCATGCTAATTAAGTGCCGGGTGGCAATCAGCAGTTCTGGATGTGCGCAGATCCGTATGGAGAAGTTAAGGTAGGGATCTGGACACATATTCAGTGTTCCGAACTCTGCCCGAGAGAGAGTGCGGGCTTCCAGATCTGCGTGCACACGGAAAATGCATGGAGATCTGGATCAGGCCCAAAATGCGGAAAACACCCCAAATTCTGGATCCAGTCCATGGGCCAGATTTACTAAGCTGCGGGTTTGGAAAAGTGGAGATGTTGCCCATAGCAACCAATCACAGTCTAGCTGACATTCTCTAGTATGTAATAGGAAAGTGAGAGCTAGAATCTGATTGGTTGCTATGGGCAACATCTCCACTTTTCCAAACCCACAGCTTAGTAAATCTGGCCCTATTATCATGGACACAGCTGCTCATTGGAACTGATATAGAGTTTCTGAGCAGCAGATGCACAAACTCACTGCCAAAACTGCATGCATCCAGAGCTGTGACGTTTGCTACTCTGGATAGAATATACTGAAGGTGCATGCCTTTGAAAGGGGTACAAATGATATCTGTGTACAGAGGCAATACTTAGTTTCCCTGTAATAGTGTCATTTTGTTTTATTATTCTAACTGATTTGATAAAAATGAAGCATTTCAGAAAACAGCAATGATCAATTAAATAATCACTCCATGTTGCCGCCACGGCTTTCTGCCACCCATAATGCACTCCACATGCCCATAGGTTTATTCTTATTGATACCATGGAGCAATAGCAAAATGCTGTAACAAAGTATTTATCAGATAGCGGCCGTATTCAGAGATCTGTTTTTGCGGGGAGTTCCGTGCGTATTTTTAGGATCGGATGAACTGCGCAGGCGTAGTAACTAAATTTCCGCTATCTACGTTGATTTTACACACGGAAGTCTATTAGGCACGGACTTGTGAATCACACTTGGGAACATACGTGCGGAGGGGCGTGGTTGTAATCCATCCGGAGAAAGTTACGTGCAAGTGGGTGGGGAGGAGGCATTTAAATGACCATTTGAGGGCGCAGTTAGTTAGATACGCACGTACGTCATTATTATACGCACGTAAAAACACACGTAGAGATAAGGGTGCCCCATGGAGGCTTAAGTCACCGACAACACGGCCGTGTGAGGGGGGTGTCATGGGTGTTGCCTTGCTACATGCGTGCGTATAATTGCATGCTTAGTAAAAACAGATCTGGGAATCCGGCTCATCGTCTTTAGCATTAACATTTAGCGATACTTTCTTTTTGCTGTTGGGCAGAAATGCTCTGCACCACATTCTTCTCAACCCAACTGATCATATGGTCCAACGCTAATGATTGATTGGTTATGAGGATGGCTAATGATGATGATGATGATATCTGATTGGTTGCTGCACATCACAGCACCTCTGCGTTACTTGCAGAATATTGTCATGATCCCAAACGGCTGTAATCTCCTGTACCATGGTCGAAACCTGCTTTACAGATAAGTGGGTTTGGTTTACACTTACTGATATATTTTAAATGAAGTATATTAAAAAATAAGGAGTATAAAAAAATTAAAGAATAAAAAATATCAATAAGACAGTTAATTAAAAGAAAGTCACATAATACAGAAAGTTGTAGGCGGTGGCATGTGAAGTCAGTAGAGAATTTCAGTTGACCATTGGCAAGGCTCTTCAGAATTGGCTGACCAACCAGTCTTCACTTCTGCATGTGTGTGGCCAGGGTTACCGGTACATAATTCTCACAGTGCTTGCACTTCAGTATATACCCAGATTCATACTTCTGACTCTGCAGCCATGGACACACAAGGGCTGATCCAGGGGCGTACAACAAAAGTGAATTGCGTATGTTCTGTAGGTGCGTTTGTAAACGTTGGGAGGGTTGCATGCAATCCAAAGGTGCACAAAACAGCAATAAGCAATAACGCAACATAGCGTACAAGAACGCAGCAGCTAAGCGCAAGGCAGCTATCTGCCCACATATGTTGTGCAAGAGTTGGGTAGTACAGTGTAATACTGACTGTAAATGGAGCTTCTGATTAATGTGGGAGACTCTTTTGGAATGTAAATGTTAGAAAATAATTGCAAACAATGGACCAGATTCAGATCTCTGCGCGACTTACGTATGCTCGGAGAGCTGTAATTAAGCCCCTGGCACTACCCTCCATTTTATGATCTGTGTTTGCACAGACGCAGATCCGTGCAGAACTTACCCACCCCCGACACTTGCTTAGTAAGTCTAACCCGTCTGTATGCCAGGGTTTACGCATGTGGATATTAAGTGCTGGCCCCTTTTACAGAAGTTCTTTTGGTCGGAACATGTCAAGGGGATTTACGCAAATGACTTGCATAAGATCCCTTTGTGACCCTAGGATATCCAACAGAGAGAGGGTATAAGCTCCAGCAATGGGAAACAGGGACAAGGTACAAGGTGGAATAAAGTTAAGAACAATATTTAATCCACACACAAAACAATATGACAGAATTTCATCTTAATATCTGTCACAGCATAAAGACAAATAATATAAGACGGATGCAGTACCCGGGTGATAAGCTCTAACAGGGCAGTCAGCAGAGCGGTGCCTGACAGATGTAGTTTGTCCCGGGATGTCTCGGCTCCAACTCGCGGTCCTCCCTGTCTGGTCCCGTCTCCCTCGTGGTCTGCCGTCAAGTGCTGCTCCACTGATGCGTTTCGGGCGCGAACCGCCCTTTCTCAAAGTGAAGTCCTTNNGTCCTTCACATTGAGAAAGGGCGGTTCGCGCCCGAAACGCGTTAGGGGCAATTATTTTGTAGTGAATTTTAATAAATTTAATGCGTTTAATGCGTATAATATGAGCATTGGCAATTTAATTCAATTTAATCAATAGCGCAGTACTGTGTTTTTGTGTTTATGTTTTTTAGGTTGGCTTCCTTTTTCAGTACAGCTGCTTTTGATTTTATATTGATATTTATTGAAGAATTGTATTTTATTTATCACCATTATCTCTATATACATTCTTTATTGATTTAAATAGTTTAACTATAGCACTTTTGTTATTTCACTTGTTTTATTATTATTATTATTATTATTATTATTATTATTATTATTCTGTACATTATGTGAGTGTAAAATGGCTGCAGTTTGGATCGGGAGGCATTGAGAGGGCGCGTCTATTTTGTATACGGCAATAAGGAGTTCTACCCACTCACAAGCCGTCTGAAGTGTCTGGATGGGTTGGAACAGGGCCGCTGCCAGAAATTTTGGGGCCCAGGACACATCTAAAGCCCCCTGCCCCCTATGTGACTGCATTAACAGTGGGCCGATTTGCAGGGATCGCCTTCCCTGTGCCTTTGCCCAGTAATGTACTTTTCCTAGCAGCATGGCTGCTGGTGTCCTATGAATTGGCCAATGCTATTCTCACTAGAAAAACTGCCATTTCCATCCTTTACTATGTCTCAAACTCCAGATAAATTTGACACTTTCCTGGCTGTTCAAAATATCTCTGGACTGACCGGAATAATCCCCGACGGGCGGTAACCCTGTGTTTATGGTTCCTCAGTATAGTTATGCAGATAAAGGGTCACATGCAGACCTAATAACACAAAGCCACATGCATAAGTCCCCTTGCAACTAACAACTGCGCAAGCTCGGCCCAGACGATACACATCGACTCCATAGCAACCAATCTGATTCTAGCTGACATTTTCTCTTAGGTAATAGGGAAGTGAGAGCTAGCAGCTGATTGGTTGCTATGGGCAACATCTCCACTTTTCCTTTCCCGCAGCTGTAGTAAATCTGGCCCCAAATGCAAGACAGACCATGATAATGGCGATAACGACAGGCTGATATTGACTGCAGTTTCTTTTGTTTGCAGAGCTTGGGCATAGAAACCAGCACATCTACAAATGCAATTGACACAGAGATCAATTATTCATTTGGATTCAAAGATTTAAATGGTGAGTAATCAGAATGGTAGTGCTCAGTCATGGCTGCCCCACTGCTGCCCACAGACTATTGAGCCTTACTTTGCATATGGATATTTCGGCTGGGTGTTTTGGTGGCTGTGAGAGGTAGTTTTCGTCCATGGACATTTTATTTTGCCAAAATATTTGCCCTGTCATGCAATGAGCACTAATGAGTCTAAGGGGTCCAATCCAGAGTTAGGAGTAAGTGCTCAAAAAGGTGCAAATATGAACCTGGGTTTTAGGGGAAGAGGGGATGGTATCATTTAGTTAACTCCCAGTTGTATGATTACACCCAGAGAGATGGGGAGAATCAGAACTCTGGATCCTCCCCATAATTCATGCAGCCGATGGGTCTGTGGTCTATAAATATACATAGAGTGCTCGTTATAGTAATGTTATAGATGAGTGGTATGCTTAACATGGCCATACACTAAGCAGATTATCAGTCCCAGCAGAAGGTGGCCTGATAAAAGGGATGATTTTCAACTAGGGAAAGGTCCTGCTGGGACTCAATCCTTTCTGAAGAGGAAGGTACTACCAAGATTGACAGGAGGCCTTTGCAGCTGATTGGCTACATGGGGGTCCACCGGTCAGGAGTTGGAGGTACAGGTACAATAATCGGATAAAAACCAGGCACTAGGTGATATCGGCAGCTTGGGTCTGATAACTGTTAAACATGCCATAGGATCAAATTATGGAACCCGAGAGTTTTTTGGTCGATTTATTGTCATTAGGGAAAAAATTCATACACTACAGCGATCACCTGATAATTGGACGATAGGACCTGCAATCGCTCTAGTGTGTGGCCAGCTTTACAGCATGATGTAGGAATGTAACTTGATGTCACCATTCGCACTTCATATGTTCACCTGTTTCTGCAGAGTCACTAAATGCTCTTGAGGACAATGATCTGGACGCGTTAATGGCTGATCTCGTGGCTGACTGTAAAGATGCTGAACTGAAAGTCAACAATCAAGACTACAATAGCACAGCTTCCTTTCCCTATGGAGATAGTCAAGCAAATCATTATCCTTATCTCACGGACACCTTACCCACAGGTTCCACTGATGACCTGTCCTTTCTGCCACCACCTCCCCCCAGTGAATGGGAAATGGATCTTCCACCTCCACCACCTGATCCTGTTAAGCCAGAGACCCAGGTAGGGGACACTGTATAAAACTGCTTGTATCATGTACATAAACTGTGCAGTAGTCCAAAGCAATATATTAGATTTTGCCCTTTACTGCTTTAGTTCTGATAATGAGAGCAAACATGTAATTCATAGCATCAGGTAACTATACCTATTATACATGATAAGCTGGGCATTATTTTTCATATATGTACCCCGTCCCATAATATATCAATCTGTAGAACTGTAGACTGCGGAAATCACACAAAGCCATTAGAAAAGCATACCCTCCAACAGGCCTGACCCTCTAGCCATTACCCAGCGACTAACCATAATGTTTTATCTTTAAAATAAAAGTCAGAGAATAAGAAACAAATAACAAATAACAAATATCTGCAGATACATGATAAGCCACCAGCCACTTACAAGGCTTCTCTGTTTGGTGGTCCTAACTCTAAAAATCAGAGTCCCAACTATGGGTCATATATCATATATTTTTCTACTTTTCCGAAGTTTTTTATAATCTGTCTGCATTATATTAAGTTTTCAGATGTTACAAACAAATACTAACATAATACTCGACCGTGAACATTTTAACCTGTCGACATTTTGAACTGTCAACATTTTCACTATCGACATTTAATACCAGACCCTTCAGAAATGCCCCCTCTGAACTAATTCTGCACATCTAAAATGTCATTGTGATTTATCTGCAAGTATGTTATATATATATGTTATAACAGATTACTTATTTTGTGCTGAAAATGTCATTTTTAAAAAGAACTGAAAACAGCCGTTACAGAAGACTTATGCAATGGCTGATGAGGAAGTTTTGTTATCGGTAGCAGTGATCATGCATTTTATTTCTTAATGAAATCAGGAAACAGTATAATCCATAATAAGAAATAGGTTTATTTGTTGCTTAGAGAACATTTTTGTTTCAGCAAGAAACTATTTATTTACGGAAAATGCTTTGTAATCAATTTTTGCAGGACGAATCCAGAGCCAAAGCCGACAAAATTAAACTTGCTTTGGGCAAGATGAATGAAGCCAAAGTTAAAAAGGTGAGCCATGCAAATCCACACAGCAATGACTCTGGACTGTATTCACAGTAAATAATGCTTTAGAGTCTTAATTATACGCAAAAAGTAGCAAGACGACTCACCTGACACACACGATTTTCATCTTCTTAACCGACTTATGAATGCCATAGGGCTACCTTATCCTTAGGTTCATAGTTGTGTGCGTATGACAGCTAATTAAGAATGTTTTTTCCTGTTTTGTTTCATTACGAACCTTGAAGAAATAGGTTTGTGATGGTGTCTCAGAGCCGTCCCGTTCTTAAGTCCAACGTAAATTGCGTACAATAAGTTACTACTCATTATTACTATGCACTATTATACAAGAATAAGTGTTCTATCAAAGATATACAACATCTACTGGTGGCATAGACAACTTGTGTCACTTCAGGTGTTATAAAAATACAGGTACCAGCATGTCCCAAAGAATAGGCATAGTTGATAGCTTTGAAAGTATGATGACACTGATTTTCACCTGGAGAGTCACAGGTGTTCTATGCCTCATCAATCCACTAGTATTTCAGCACAATTCCAGTGTTCCCTCTGCAATACAGAGATTTACTGTGACCTCTACACAATGCAGATAACATCCTAGTGACCATCACCCAATACAGATAGCATCTTAGCGACCACCAACCAATACAAACAACACCCTAGTTCTCTCCAATTAAAAGAGGAACTGATGGGTGGAAAATTCCCAGTAAGGTCTATGGTCAATCAGCTTCTGAGTGTGGCTTTGTTATTCTGGTTTATGACCATTCTAAAATGTGTGCAGTTAAGCGTATAGAATTTACATAACCATACAAGAAGAGATTTTCCGGCACTAGGGACCGGATTCACAACCCCGCAATTCTTTACTTACGTGCCTATTTTTCCGATTATAGCTACTACGCATGCGTAGTAACTATCGCTATCTACGTAGCATTTCGTTACGTAGATTGCGTACATGTGGTCTTTAAAGACCACATGTACGCAATCTACATAACGAAACGCTACGTAGATAGCGTAAAATAGTTACTACACATGCGTAGTAACTATAATCGGAAAAATAGGCATGTAAGTAAAAAATTGCGGGGTTGTGAATCCGGTCCTAGGTGTCTAAAAGACCGCATGTACGCAATCTACGTATCGAAACGATACGCAGATTACGTACAATAGCTACTACACATGCGCAGTAGCTATTGGTCATTGAATTACGTCCGTCTATGGAAGATGGACGTAGTTCTGGATCCGGCCCTTGGTCTTTAAATAGAGAAAATTGGATTTTAAAGTCATCACTTATTAATCTATATTCTTCCCCTATCTTTCATATAATATGCACCAACAAGTTTTATTTGTAATAGTCGAGACTGCTTATTTTATATATTTCATTTGTTATTATTATAATAGTGAAGCATCCACTACCACTTAACTTAATATAATTGTATCCTTTTAATCTTGGCCTGGATTCAGAGTTTGGGAGGAAGGGTAAAAAAGGTGCAAGTGTACAGCTCAGCTATACTTGCAAAGTAAGGGGGCTAATTAATCTTAAATCTCTTACATGCAGGGAAAATACATTACTTTTGCACACTGAACTTAAAATACTGCATAGTTTTATGTTTAATCTATAAAATAGAGTTGAGCTGAGAAATTTCACCTCTTAAATATAATTTTGCTTTTACAATATAAATTTTCCTCCCCTTGCAGCTCAACATGGTATTACTCAAGTCTACACTTGCACCTAAAAAAAGGTGTAAGTGCAACTCTGAATCCAGGCCTTTAAGTCATAAAAGGTATTAAAAGTGTCTCTGCACTATCTCATGCACAGGGCACATGCTATACTCGTTGCCTC
This sequence comes from Limnodynastes dumerilii, assembly GCA_011038615.1. Lineage (NCBI taxonomy): Eukaryota > Metazoa > Chordata > Amphibia > Anura > Limnodynastidae > Limnodynastes > Limnodynastes dumerilii. The sequence goes on along the minus strand of WWET01000465.1, from coordinate 528,856 downwards.
TATGATCGGAGGCGTCTGGCGCATATCACGCTATTACCGGAGCAAAAAGACTGAATTGTCACATGGATTTAAACTAAGTCCGGTGGACATGTGAAACTCCGACGCGCGTTTCACTTATTGCGGAAAGCTTTGTCAAGGCATGAGTGATGTCTCACTCCTTAAAATCTTTTATAACCTTGGAGTGGATCGCAGCCAATCATGGAACCCCCTCCTACTGAATCGCTGATTGGCTAATCATTTACTGTTTATTTTCAAAAAAGTTAAAGTTAAAGTTTATACTCTCTGTTGTAGTTATCTATTATTATTGTATTTCTGTTTAAATGTATAAATAATAAACAAGTAATCACATTAATTTATCCAATTTAACTGGGAAAAGAAAAGGAAAAGAAAAAAAATATTTTCATATATACCGATAATATTGTCCTCATTCAAAGAACTTTATATGTATTATGGTTAATGATTTAGGACCGTGTTCACAGATCCGATTTTGCGTGGGATTGCGTGCGTATTTTTAGGAACGGATTAACATACTTACGGAGGGGCGTGGTTTTTATCTGTACAGTAGAAGTTACGTGAAAGTGGGCGGGGAAGCATTTAAATTGGCATTTGAGGGCGCGGTTAGATAAATACGCACATACGTAAGTAGCATACGTGCGTAAGTACACACGTAGACTTAAGGGTGCCCTGTGGAGGTGGAAAACCCATCCGGCCGAGGGGAGTGTCATAGGTGTTGCCTTGCTACATGCGTTCATAAAATCATGTACGTTGTAAATACGGATCTATTAATCTGATCCTTAATGAATTATTTAACCATAATACATACTTAAGATCTTTTGTGGCTGTAAAAGGATACAATTATATTAAGTGGTAGTGGATTCTTTACTATTACAATAATAACAAATGAAATATATAAAATAAAATAAATATGGTTAATATAAAATAATCAGTCTCCACTACTACTAATATAACTTGATATCAGACATATGGGATGTACAAAAAGGAGAATGTTCAAGTAGAATCAGGCAGATAACAAAGCAACATGGTTGACCTGAGACTCCATCTCGTTACTAAACTGAATTAAATGGGACCATTGCACAATGGTATATGAGCAATGAACTGTCAAGGGCCAATAAATGTCTGTAAATAGGTAGAAACATTCCACTCAAGCAATTTGTGCCACTGTTTTGTAATAAGTATAGCCAGGTTTACCGATAAATATCTCTGACCTGCAGCTACTGGGGCAAATAATAACATTTACTCAACAGAAGCCTATGCCAGCGCCAGTGTGCCACACGCTTCCGTTTCTATGGGCATCTAACAGGTGCAGAATAAGTCCAGCCCAGCAAGCCGCACTATAATTGGATAATGGCCTTTCAATGCTCACCAGAAATGACCCATCTCCTGTTTTATATGCAGCTGATTGTTAAGGTTCACATGACTGATAGCAGCACAAAGACCTTGATGGTGGATGAACGTCAGACCATCCGTGATGTCCTCGACAACCTGTTTGAGAAGAGTCACTGTGACTGTGCTGTCGAGTGGTGTTTGCATGAAGAAAATCCTGAGCTACAGATTGGTGAGCACAGTAACCTAAGCATTTGTCACACAGGGGCATGTATGCTATGTGAGGGCACTGAGCAGAAGGGCGAAAGGTGACAGACTCAGTCCCATAGCAAGGAGGCCAGGAGTCTGGATGGGAGGACCAGGCGGGAGTGGGGCGGAGCTTGGCGGGAGAATTGCCTGATATAACAACGCTTGGCACTCCATGTATGAGTGGTAAGTGCTATCATCTGCATGCCTATCCCCGCCCCCCTTGCAGGATTAGGTCTGCAGAGCAGGAGTGACGTCCCAGTGGACGCATCTCCTAGCATTGGGATCTGAATTTAAATTGCGTGCGCTAGCAGATCCGTTGCGTAACATCTGGCAGGCGCATGCACAGTGCCAGAAAAACACAACACTTCCGCAAGCAGTGTCTTACGCAAAGCAGGATCAGGTCCATAATGATGAGGCAGTACCATTACATGTATATCGTTCCCACAGACACTTGCCAACTATTATTTTCTTTCATTCTTCCTACTGAAAGATTCCGGGGAAAGAAACAGCTGACAGGCCGCAGGGACTTGAGGAGGTGAATCATGTCCTTGAGCTCCGCCCTGAGCAATCCTGTGTAGCAGCAGGGGCGGAGCCAAGATGCTATAAATTGCACTGATCGTAGCATCAAGCACCGCCCACACAGGGCATAACAGCATTGAACATTGTGGTTGGGCTTCTTGACACAATTTGTCGCTGTGCACTAAATTAAAGAAATCTCCCAGACAATCCAGGAAAGTTGGCAAGTATTCAAGACAGAAAGAATAGTGCAGGGAATTTTACCCAATACAGCATCCCAAAGTATACACCGCTTTTTAATTATCATACTTTTCCCTTTATCCAGAGAGATTCTTTGAAGACCATGAAAACATTGTGGATATACTATCAGATTGGCCCAGAGACAGTGAAAACAAAATTCACTTTCAAAAGAAAAATGAAAAATATGCTGTTTTTAAGAACCCTCAGGTGAGTGCACACATGTGATTTCAATTATGTGCATGGGATTTCACAGAAAAGTGTTTGAAACGTGAAGGAGGACACAGGTAGTGTAAGGCCATTCTCCAAGTGATATCCACCAATCCCTCTATCCGGAAGAGGGTTCATAAGAATCCATCCATGATCCATAGAAGTTTTATTGTATAACATGTGACTTGTACTTGGTGCAATAAAGATTTTCAGCAAGAGTTCAATGGAGAAGAAAATCAGTAATTCAACAGAGAATGACAAATACATGGTGAAATAATATTTTACATTTTAAATTCACATTTGAGTTTCTAATATAATTTTAGTATAAATTCCATTCCTTCTCTTGTGACTGAATATATTTTATATACATGGAGAGTGCTGATAGTGCTGATAAATGTAATTAGGCCGGATCCAGAACTACGTCCGTCTTCCATAGACAGACGTAGTTCAATAAACAGTAGCTACTGCGCAGTCTTTTAGACCGCATATACGCAATCTACGTATCGAAACGATACGTAGATTACATACAACAGCTACTACGCATGCGCAGTAGCTACTGTTCATTGAACTACATCCGTCTATGGAAGACGGACGTAGTTCTGGATCCGGCCCAATATGGGCAACACAGTGGCACATTGGAAAGTGTTGCAATCACACAGTAGTTAGGCTTTACGGTCTATTTACTGAGCAGAGAAGCAGACCCATGATTATATATATATATATATAATGCTATATTTGATTAAATGCAAAGACATTGGCCTGTATTTAGCGTACCGGTCTGAAAGACCACATTTACGCAATCTACTTAAGAAAAAGATACGTACATTACGTAAAAAAAATGACTACGCATGCGCAGTAGTAAAAATCGCCAAACACCTGAATACGGGCCATTGTAACTTCTAATACATTCTGGATGCAGCTGATAGAAAACGCTTGTTAGTGCACAGTTTTGCATATATGACATTTTTTTTCTTTCTGTACTGTATTTCATTTACATAGAAATATGACCTTTCCTAATATGACTTTTCCTAAGCACACAGACCACGCATAAGAATGACATTGAAGTACTTAATCTGATTTGTGATTGTAGATTCATTTACATGTAAAAATATTGAATAAATTACCACCAACCGTGCAGAACCAACGACGGAACGGGACCGCTCCAAACGTCTGCGGCTACAAATCGCCTCCTATAAACAGACACAACTCCGTTAAACATACAATACTTGTATGACTGCAATCCTAACAGTAAACTTTTGTCATGTTGTAATCAAATGTCTCATTAGTAAAGTAAATAACTTAAGATATAAGTAATTTCAATACGTATTAACAATAGGCCTAGCCTGGAAGACTAAATAAACAGATGTCTGCTTGTGATGGATTCCACCTGCGCTTTTAGGAAATATATTGTTAAGAATTTTCAGAATAACATTAAGAAACCCAAATCATACAAGTAAAATGGAATGAACAGCAGATGGGAAGGACGAGCTCTGTGCTTTATGGGGCACACACTATGCTCTCGTATTCTTTTAACGTGGAGCAGGGATTGAACATTGAAGATCTTTGAAAGATTTTTATGACTTTTGGTAAAAATGTGGTTCACGAAATTTAGTGATATGACCGAGACCGCAGATCCGCATCTCCATGGGGCCCTAGCAAAACCTACTGAGCAGAGGTCAGCGCCAGGTGCGGAATGTGACAAACTCGGGCCCCCTAACAAGGAGGTGGAATGGGCATGACTGGGTGGAGCCAGGCGGTACTGGGGGAGGAGCTGAGCGAGCTAGTCTGCGTGAAAGAAGCTGTCTGAGGTTAACAGTTTAAAACAGCGCACAACACTCCATGTATGAGTGCTGAGCACTACAATGCGATACATACATGGAGTGCTGAGCACTACAATGCGATACATACATGGAGTGCTGAGCACTACAATGCGATACATACATGGAGTGCTGAACACTACATTGCGATACATACATGGAGTGCTGAGCACTACAATGCGATACATACATGGAGTGCTGAGCACTACAATGCGATACATATATAGAGTGCTGAGCACTACAATGCAATACATACATGGAGTCAAGGGCAGAACTACCATTGGTGCAAAAGGAGCATCGGCACCGGGGCCCATGCTGATACAAGGACCCACAGCCATCATCACTGCACTGCCGAAGCTCCCCACCGGGTTACCTGGAATATCATCAGGACCGAAGCAAATTTTTTGCACCTGAGCCCACAACTCGCTAGTTCCGCCTCTGCATGGAGTGCTGAGCGCTGTTTTAAGCTGTCAACTTCTGACAGCATGCTTACAGTACAGGGCCCCCCTCTCCTCTGGGCCCCGCAGCAGCCACACCCTTTGCGTCCTGTCAGTGCCATTGCCATCTCAGGCCATCCAGTTTATTATAATTAGCTACATTTTTAATGATAGTGGAAATTTTTATGTTTTAAATTCTCTTGTATCATTCATTTTTTTGGTTTAGCTTCTTAAATAAATAATTCTATGTATTCCTTTTATGGTTTTTATAACCTTTCCCTTTGTAGAGCGTTCATGGAGTCAGGTTTTCCTAGGCTCAAGGCATTCTGGGAAATCTTGGAAGGGTAAAGCAGAAGTATTGTCTGTGTATAATTAAGTCATTAGGTTAAACCCTCACAAAATAGTAATATTCCTTATATACTTACTGGTTTCTTTATTTCTTTACACTAGGCTAAGCTTCAGAACAATGTAAACAGTAGACTAGACTAGAGGGTTATAAAAGCATGACGGTATAATTACAAATGTCTAAATATTTTCTTTCTGCGCCCATAACACATTGTTGGCCAATTAGCTGATGGCTTATTACATAGTACATATTCTCAAGACATATTTTCCATATACCACCCAGAAGTCCAGACTTCTGCAGGTTATTATTAGGCCACTCTAGATGAACTGAGAATCATATTCATAGACAAGCAAAGGGTTAATAAGATGTGTGTCAGTGCGTCATATGCGCTCACTTGCGCCCACTGAACATTGCTGCATTCCCTCGCTGTTCCTGGCGATGCTAAGGTAAATGTTCAACTAATCTGACAGTATCCAGCTTCTCTTTTATAGAACAACAGGAGCCATTAGGAGTAGGTCCCTCTAATGTCCATAGATCATAGTTTCCAACTCTTTCTGGAAGACTCTGAATTCAGCATTCCCGGGAGATGGGCCTTTGCCATGCACCAGTATCCACCAGTAATTCTGCTGGATCTGTATAACTACAGGTATACCTAATATACCTCTTTGTAGTCATGACCAGCCACAGCCCCTCTGACCATGGGATCTAGATCTATGGAGATTGGGAAATCTTCCTCCTCTTACAATATATTAAATGCTACAATATTATTGTATGGTCCATTTTTCATACCTATAAATCCTGTTGTGAGTAAAGGGTTTTCTTGTCATGTAGTAGCCACTAGGGGGCACTTTTCCCCACACTACATACTTATTTACACATTACACTGTGTCAGTAGCCCCAAACCTTTAATAACCTTCAAAGCAGAATACAAAGTCAAGTCTGTGCTTTGTAACATGTAAACTAATTAGCCCTTGTTTATGTATCAGGTCAGAAAATGAGTCATGGTAAGCCTGTGTTTGTGTGGGCAAGCAGTCATTTCATCCCCATCAGTCACTTTACTTCACTCCATTAGTAATGTCTGAAATACATTTACACAAGGTAAAACTTAGTATACAACATATTATTTAAATGGCATGTAAGAGCTATCTCTCTAAACAAACATCTTAACTGTATTCCCAACACAAACCATTACAGTTCTACTTTGACATGTCCATACATCAAAGGCTTTCTGTTTCTATTGTACACTTTGAAATATTTGCTAAATAACTCTCAAGGTATTGCTAAATCATTTTGGAGCAATTTAATATAATGTGACAGAATAGCAAATATCCAGAAATGTGCATTTTCTCTATTTCTTTCCTTGACATTCATATGACAGTGATAAATCATGTGGAGACGACACATAGGCCTTGCTTTAGTAGGATAGGTCTATGTGGAAGTGCATTCTGGGAAATGCTGTTTTAGCTCTCTCTCTCTCTCCATATTGAATTTAGCATAAATAATCATATTCCTTTTTATCATGTATATAATAATAAATAATAATGTATTATCCTTCCCACTCATTGACAAAAGCAGGGGGAGGTTAACAAATGCTTGTAATACATGTGGCGTATATTAGGGGTCTGGAAATAGCACACTTTATGAAGTATATAGTGAGCCATCTCTAGACCCCTTATATACCACATATATTAATGTATGTCCATACCCTTACGCAACATGTACTTAACCTAGTGCATCATCCATACCCTCCAACTGTACCAATTTAGCAGGCACAGTACCGTTTTTTAATGGTACTGGCTAAAAAGACTCCTATACCGGATTTTAGCCCAGCAGTTCCCTGCCCCCCTATACTCACCTTCCAGTCCTGCAGCATCTGATCACTATAGCAGTGATGATGGGCCTGATCCAGAACAACGCTAGCGACGGCGGGCGTAAGCGTAAGATCGGCTTTTGAGCTACGGCAAAGCCCAATCGTGGATCGGGCGTCCGTAGCAGCGCCGTAGGGACGCTGGAGGGGACGTCCTCCAGCGTCTCTACGTTAAGGTTAGTGTAGGTGGACGGGGGGAGGTAGTTAAATGAGGGTAGGAGGGCGGGCTAAGCGGCCATACGCTCCTGTGCGAGCGTATGGCCCCTTCCTTACGCCAG
>WWET01000465.1:503715-521421 GCA_011038615.1 Limnodynastes dumerilii | reverse complement strand
CTTATGCCGGCTGAAGTTAGGGTAGCCTTCCGCCGGCGTCAGGAAGGGGCCATATGCCCGCACAGGGGGAGGGGCAGGGTAAGTAAACGCCGATACGCTGTGCTTTAGTAAGCACAGCGCATCGGCGTAGGTCTGGATCAGGCCCGATGTGGAGACAGACTCCTACAGCTCTGCTAAAGTGACAAAACCCTTCTCCTGTGAGTTCTTTACTCATATTTAAGGTATAAAATTAGATCTTAAACCTTATCATACATGCAAATAAGAGCAGATAAGAGCCACGCCCTCTTCACAAGGCAAACCAGGCCCCCTTCACAGTCACACCCCGCCCCCACCCCCGGTGTACTGATTTTTCATAAAAAAATGTTGGAGGTTATGCATCATCCCCAGACCCCCTATGACCCTGTGTTAATTTTAATAAAATTTGCATCAGTTTTACTTCAACCTCAAGTATCCCTTTATTTTAGATTTTCATTTGCAAAACAGTAATAATGTGAATATTTTTCTAAAATGGTAACATATATCTTTGAAAAACAAATATCACAGAATGACATTTAAACCTTTTAGCTGTTTTTGGCTAAGTGGTAATATATTGTTACAGCGTTTATATTGTTGTTGCATTTTTTTTTTTACAGCATTAACTCAATCTTCTATTTTTATTTCTTATTTTGTTTGTTTGTTCTTCCAGAATTTCTACATGGCCAGAAAAGGAAGCTCAGATATGAAGGACATGAATGAGAAAAATAAAATCTCTTTACTGGAAGTAAGAACAACACAAACTATCTATTAACTGATATCTATTAGTGACAAATGTGGTTTTGATTGGTAAAAACAAATTCAGGGTCTACTTATCAAAGGTTGAAAAGCCCTTAGGACATCAGGGGGTAAATAAACAAAAGTCGATTTTTGTCTGTCATTATAAATCGGCAGCCTTCGCCGTGATTTTCCGGCCATTTAGCCGAATTTACTAAGGGATGCTTTTTGTTAGCGTTTTATAATCGTCAGCGATTGACAGTAATGACAGGAGTTATTAGCTGGAGGGACGCAGAAGAATAAGGACCATCTCTCGCGGGAGCCAGCCTGGAAGCTTTTGTTACTTAAAGATGAAGTACAGTAATATTTATAATCATTTGCGGGCCACAAAATATTACTACGGGCTACGGGGCACACATTTTTTAAACGGGGGACATTAATAACAATTACAAAACAAATCATATTATGTACTAATAGTAATTGGGGCACATTTTGTACTACTAGGAATCGGGGGACAGTATGTATGCGGAGGCATGCCATTAACCCTTGACATACTGCCGCTTACGGTACTAAAAGACACAGCATGTGCTTTCTAGAACCGTGCTGCCAGTACTCCCCAGCAGCATCATACACAGAGCTACAGTGCTCTAGTGGAGCGTGAGGCCTGGGGAATGGGCCCTGGTGCTATGAACAGCACTGCCATCTGCCTATATTCAAGCATTGAATGACTGAATTTTGTCACCTGGCCATCTACAGAGACACAAGTGTCTCAAAACTCTAAAGCCAGTGTTCTCCAACTGCACTGCCCTATAGACTGGCCCGACCTTCATTGGCTTAACACTACCCTATTATTCATCGTAGGATCACAGAACCAACATGAAAAGAAAAAGCAGAAGCCAAAGAGTAATTAGCTCTCAGCTATATACTAAAAAGCTTTTTCTTCCACACCAAATTGCTCATCTCTCACTTCCGCTAAACAACCTTCGTCATTTGAATTTCCATTTATAAAACTCCTTACAGCTTTTCCTTTGACAACAAACACAGCTCTTTAAAAATCTTCACATATGTCTTCTTTCCTAAATTAGCGTTGTAGATCTCTTCTGTTCTTCTTCCAAGTATTCTGTTTCCCATAAAGCACAGCAGCTCAGTCTGCATTCACCAGCCACCATATGGCTAATCAAAGCCTCACAGCATCGGAGAAGTGTTTGCTTTCTTTTTGTTGTATTTTTTTGCAGTTTAGTGTGTCAGTATTGCCACTGTGCTGAGATTGTCTGTTCTGCACATTTGGGATACACTGTTCTTCTACTCGCACTGTTATGCTCCTGTCATCAATGCCCTTATTTGATCAGCTGTGCAGTTCATAGCTACGTGAGTTGTAACATGCACTTCTTTCTGTGCTTTTCAGCAAAGCATTTATATCACCTAAATTTTATATATATATATATGCAGATACATAGTGCAGATACATAGTGCAGATACATAGTGCAGATACACAGTGCAGATACATAGTGCAGATACATAGTGCAGATACATAGTGCAGATACATAGTGCAGATACATAGTGCAGATACATAGTGCAGATACATAGTGCAGATACATAGTGCAGATACATAGTGCAGATACATAGTGCAGATACATAGTGCAGATACATAGTGCAGATACATAGTGCAGATACATAGTGCAGATACATAGTGCAGATACATAGTGCAGATACATAGTGCAGATACATAGTGCAGATACATAGTGCAGATACATAGTGCAGATACATAGTGCAGATACATAGTGCAGATACACAGTGCAGATACATAGTGCAGATACATAGTGCAGATACATAGTGCAGATACATAGTGCAGATACATAGTGCAGATACATAGTGCAGATACATAGTGCAGATACATAGTGCAGATACATAGTGCAGATACATAGTGCAGATACATAGTGCAGATACATAGTGCAGATACATAGTGCAGATACATAGTGCAGATACATAGTGCAGATACATAGTGCAGATACATAGTGCAGATACATAGTGCAGATACATAGTGCAGATACATAGTGCAGATACATAGTGCAGATACATAGTGCAGATACACAGTGCAGATACATAGTGCAGATACATAGTGCAGATACATAGTGCAGATACATAGTGCAGATACATAGTGCAGATACATAGTGCAGATACATAGTGCAGATACATAGTGCAGATACATAGTGCAGATACATAGTGCAGATACATAGTGCAGATACATAGTGCAGATACATAGTGCAGATACATAGTGCAGATACATAGTGCAGATACATAGTGCAGATACATAGTGCAGATACATAGTGCAGATACATAGTGCAGATACATAGTGCAGATACATAGTGCAGATACATAGTGCAGATACACAGTGCAGATACATAGTGCAGATACATAGTGCAGATACATAGTGCAGATACATAGTGCAGATACATAGTGCAGATACATAGTGCAGATACATAGTGCAGATACATAGTGCAGATACATAGTGCAGATACATAGTGCAGATACATAGTGCAGATACATAGTGCAGATACATAGTGCAGATACATAGTGCAGATACATAGTGCAGATACATAGTGCAGATACATAGTGCAGATACATAGTGCAGATACATAGTGCAGATACATAGTGCAGATACATAGTGCAGATACATAGTGCAGATACACAGTGCAGATACATAGTGCAGATACATAGTGCAGATACATAGTGCAGATACATAGTGCAGATACATAGTGCAGATACATAGTGCAGATACATAGTGCAGATACATAGTGCAGATACATAGTGCAGATACATAGTGCAGATACATAGTGCAGATACATAGTGCAGATACATAGTGCAGATACATAGTGCAGATACATAGTGCAGATACATAGTGCAGATACATAGTGCAGATACATAGTGCAGATACATAGTGCAGATACATAGTGCAGATACATAGTGCAGATACATAGTGCAGATACACAGTGCAGATACATAGTGCAGATACATAGTGCAGATACATAGTGCAGATACATAGTGCAGATACATAGTGCAGATACATAGTGCAGATACATAGTGCAGATACATAGTGCAGATACATAGTGCAGATACATAGTGCAGATACATAGTGCAGATACATAGTGCAGATACATAGTGCAGATACATAGTGCAGATACATAGTGCAGATACATAGTGCAGATACATAGTGCAGATACATAGTGCAGATACATAGTGCAGATACATAGTGCAGATACATAGTGCAGATACATAGTGCAGATACACAGTGCAGATACATAGTGCAGATACATAGTGCAGATACATAGTGCAGATACATAGTGCAGATACATAGTGCAGATACATAGTGCAGATACATAGTGCAGATACATAGTGCAGATACATAGTGCAGATACATAGTGCAGATACATAGTGCAGATACATAGTGCAGATACATAGTGCAGATACATAGTGCAGATACATAGTGCAGATACATAGTGCAGATACATAGTGCAGATACATAGTGCAGATACATAGTGCAGATACATAGTGCAGATACATAGTGCAGATACATAGTGCAGATACACAGTGCAGATACATAGTGCAGATACATAGTGCAGATACATAGTGCAGATACATAGTGCAGATACATAGTGCAGATACATAGTGCAGATACATAGTGCAGATACATAGTGCAGATACATAGTGCAGATACATAGTGCAGATACATAGTGCAGATACATAGTGCAGATACATAGTGCAGATACATAGTGCAGATACATAGTGCAGATACATAGTGCAGATACATAGTGCAGATACATAGTGCAGATACATAGTGCAGATACATAGTGCAGATACATAGTGCAGATACATAGTGCAGATACACAGTGCAGATACATAGTGCAGATACATAGTGCAGATACATAGTGCAGATACATAGTGCAGATACATAGTGCAGATACATAGTGCAGATACATAGTGCAGATACATAGTGCAGATACATAGTGCAGATACATAGTGCAGATACATAGTGCAGATACATAGTGCAGATACATAGTGCAGATACATAGTGCAGATACATAGTGCAGATACATAGTGCAGATACATAGTGCAGATACATAGTGCAGATACATAGTGCAGATACATAGTGCAGATACATAGTGCAGATACATAGTGCAGATACACAGTGCAGATACATAGTGCAGATACATAGTGCAGATACATAGTGCAGATACATAGTGCAGATACATAGTGCAGATACATAGTGCAGATACATAGTGCAGATACATAGTGCAGATACATAGTGCAGATACATAGTGCAGATACATAGTGCAGATACATAGTGCAGATACATAGTGCAGATACATAGTGCAGATACATAGTGCAGATACATAGTGCAGATACATAGTGCAGATACATAGTGCAGATACATAGTGCAGATACATAGTGCAGATACATAGTGCAGATACATAGTGCAGATACACAGTGCAGATACATAGTGCAGATACATAGTGCAGATACATAGTGCAGATACATAGTGCAGATACATAGTGCAGATACATAGTGCAGATACATAGTGCAGATACATAGTGCAGATACATAGTGCAGATACATAGTGCAGATACATAGTGCAGATACATAGTGCAGATACATAGTGCAGATACATAGTGCAGATACATAGTGCAGATACATAGTGCAGATACATAGTGCAGATACATAGTGCAGATACATAGTGCAGATACATAGTGCAGATACATAGTGCAGATACATAGTGCAGATACACAGTGCAGATACATAGTGCAGATACATAGTGCAGATACATAGTGCAGATACATAGTGCAGATACATAGTGCAGATACATAGTGCAGATACATAGTGCAGATACATAGTGCAGATACATAGTGCAGATACATAGTGCAGATACATAGTGCAGATACATAGTGCAGATACATAGTGCAGATACATAGTGCAGATACATAGTGCAGATACATAGTGCAGATACATAGTGCAGATACATAGTGCAGATACATAGTGCAGATACATAGTGCAGATACATAGTGCAGATACATAGTGCAGATACACAGTGCAGATACATAGTGCAGATACATAGTGCAGATACATAGTGCAGATACATAGTGCAGATACATAGTGCAGATACATAGTGCAGATACATAGTGCAGATACATAGTGCAGATACATAGTGCAGATACATAGTGCAGATACATAGTGCAGATACATAGTGCAGATACATAGTGCAGATACATAGTGCAGATACATAGTGCAGATACATAGTGCAGATACATAGTGCAGATACATAGTGCAGATACATAGTGCAGATACATAGTGCAGATACATAGTGCAGATACATAGTGCAGATACACAGTGCAGATACATAGTGCAGATACATAGTGCAGATACATAGTGCAGATACATAGTGCAGATACATAGTGCAGATACATAGTGCAGATACATAGTGCAGATACATAGTGCAGATACATAGTGCAGATACATAGTGCAGATACATAGTGCAGATACATAGTGCAGATACATAGTGCAGATACATAGTGCAGATACATAGTGCAGATACATAGTGCAGATACATAGTGCAGATACATAGTGCAGATACATAGTGCAGATACATAGTGCAGATACATAGTGCAGATACATAGTGCAGATACACAGTGCAGATACATAGTGCAGATACATAGTGCAGATACATAGTGCAGATACATAGTGCAGATACATAGTGCAGATACATAGTGCAGATACATAGTGCAGATACATAGTGCAGATACATAGTGCAGATACATAGTGCAGATACATAGTGCAGATACATAGTGCAGATACATAGTGCAGATACATAGTGCAGATACATAGTGCAGATACATAGTGCAGATACATAGTGCAGATACATAGTGCAGATACATAGTGCAGATACATAGTGCAGATACATAGTGCAGATACATAGTGCAGATACACAGTGCAGATACATAGTGCAGATACATAGTGCAGATACATAGTGCAGATACATAGTGCAGATACATAGTGCAGATACATAGTGCAGATACATAGTGCAGATACATAGTGCAGATACATAGTGCAGATACATAGTGCAGATACATAGTGCAGATACATAGTGCAGATACATAGTGCAGATACATAGTGCAGATACATAGTGCAGATACATAGTGCAGATACATAGTGCAGATACATAGTGCAGATACATAGTGCAGATACATAGTGCAGATACATAGTGCAGATACATAGTGCAGATACACAGTGCAGATACATAGTGCAGATACATAGTGCAGATACATAGTGCAGATACATAGTGCAGATACATAGTGCAGATACATAGTGCAGATACATAGTGCAGATACATAGTGCAGATACATAGTGCAGATACATAGTGCAGATACATAGTGCAGATACATAGTGCAGATACATAGTGCAGATACATAGTGCAGATACATAGTGCAGATACATAGTGCAGATACATAGTGCAGATACATAGTGCAGATACATAGTGCAGATACATAGTGCAGATACATAGTGCAGATACATAGTGCAGATACACAGTGCAGATACATAGTGCAGATACATAGTGCAGATACATAGTGCAGATACATAGTGCAGATACATAGTGCAGATACATAGTGCAGATACATAGTGCAGATACATAGTGCAGATACATAGTGCAGATACATAGTGCAGATACATAGTGCAGATACATAGTGCAGATACATAGTGCAGATACATAGTGCAGATACATAGTGCAGATACATAGTGCAGATACATAGTGCAGATACATAGTGCAGATACATAGTGCAGATACATAGTGCAGATACATAGTGCAGATACATAGTGCAGATACACAGTGCAGATACATAGTGCAGATACATAGTGCAGATACATAGTGCAGATACATAGTGCAGATACATAGTGCAGATACATAGTGCAGATACATAGTGCAGATACATAGTGCAGATACATAGTGCAGATACATAGTGCAGATACATAGTGCAGATACATAGTGCAGATACATAGTGCAGATACATAGTGCAGATACATAGTGCAGATACATAGTGCAGATACATAGTGCAGATACATAGTGCAGATACATAGTGCAGATACATAGTGCAGATACATAGTGCAGATACATAGTGCAGATACACAGTGCAGATACATAGTGCAGATACATAGTGCAGATACATAGTGCAGATACATAGTGCAGATACATAGTGCAGATACATAGTGCAGATACATAGTGCAGATACATAGTGCAGATACATAGTGCAGATACATAGTGCAGATACATAGTGCAGATACATAGTGCAGATACATAGTGCAGATACATAGTGCAGATACATAGTGCAGATACATAGTGCAGATACATAGTGCAGATACATAGTGCAGATACATAGTGCAGATACATAGTGCAGATACATAGTGCAGATACATAGTGCAGATACACAGTGCAGATACATAGTGCAGATACATAGTGCAGATACACAGTGCAGATACATAGTGCAGATACACAATGCAGATACATAATCCAAAAGCGCTACATCCAAGAATGAATAGAGTCTAATATATATATATCAGTTTGTAGATTTTTTTTAATTTTTAAATCTTGTATTGCATTTAAAGCATAAAAATGGTAATGCAACGATACAGGCTGTAGAGTGTCAGCCCCTATATAGCTGAACTTACAGCAATTAAAGAATAAAGATACTGATACTGGGCCAGATCCAGACCTAAGTTCTGTTTATGTACGATCACGTAGCATATTTACGCTATCGGAAGTACTATGCCCTCCCCTGGTCACTCCTCTCGCTCGTACGTAATTTACTTGTTTTATGTTTACCAAACCCTACTTTAACTTTTCCAAGCGTAAGTACGGACATGGATTGACACACGTAACGGCCTAACCCGGCCCATACTGTGCAATTTAAACGCCTCCCTCCGCCTACAAAGCGTATTTCCAGGTGTCCTTTGGATAACCCGTCCCTTCGTTCGTATTTACGCAGAAGTTACGCACGATCATCGTTACGCTCCTTAACATCTGCCAGGCGCATGCGCAGTACGTACAAACAGGCTATTTTACATCAGCGGCTGGCGTACTGACGTCTGGATCCAGACCATTGTGTTTGTTACTCAATATTCAGAGTTTCTCTGTTCTCAGAAAGCTAAAATCATAGGTGCCGCATAGTGCAAAAGCTCAGATGGAAACAGAGTAATAAAAGCATCAAACACCAATTATTTATGCCAGTTTGATGTTTTTATTATTATTTTTTTATTATTATTTATTTATTTATTTATTTATCATACACTAATTTCTAGAGTGCAGGTCACGTCAGGCTCACCCGCAATTACGTGTGCATAATTTTGGGGGATGTGCAACACAAAATTGCGCTAAAATACGCTTCCCCAATCTGAACACAGCTTGACATCTATCTCTGAAGACGAGGTCATCTTAGAGATCAGATATCAATAGATATCACAGGTATCAACAGAAATACATTTCATTGTATATTGCTTTTTTACACCAATTCATTTTAAATAGAAATAACACAATGGAGACAGATTTTGATGAACAGCAACAAAGCATTTCTCTTCATCATTGCGGTGGTTCATTTATATATTGAGCAGGTGAATAATTATATAGCAATTACCTGAACTGATTCGTATATATGTCAGTCACTAGTGCAGCTCCCGGATTCCTGTTATCTCAGGTTACCATAGCAACTGCTCAAGAACAAATAAAAGAGCATTTAGCGAACTCCAGAGAAGGTGCCACACAATAGCCTAAATCTTCCACTGTAATGTTATAAAAGGAAAATAAAAAGCCTCCATTCCCCGGGGGTTACATCCATTTAATTTACATAAACAAATACGCAATTGCCATTTTTGGTTTTTTTTCTTGCTGAAATCACAAACGGTCTTCTATAAGGAAGGAGAGTGCAGTCACATTAATAGAATGTAAGGTAAGTCACAGTGTGTCGTCAAACCCCTGCTACATTTGCCTGTAATTCTTCCTATACTGCGGTGCATGTGGCAGACTAATGTTCCCAAAATATATTATAGGGCTGTATCGCATCCAGACCGTCAACAAACAGCTTACTTTTGTGCGGTCAGATCATAAATAGTCCAAATAAGTGTCCTGCGCAGGCTTGATTTCCAATAAATGGTGTCCCGTGTTGCACACACAAGTGGACGGGGCTTAGTACTACAATGTACAGCACAGATGTGTTATTGTACTGCGAACCAATCCAGGCTTCCGATTCGCTGACATTTTTGGTCAGTTTGAGGTAAGGACACTGTGTCGATCGTATACGTTTGGCACAGCTAGGTTATCTGCCTGAGGATTGGGCCGTACACAATGTGGGTTTTCCCTGATTTATACCCCTTTCACATCGCCGCCCCGGCAATATCCCGGGTCTGTGAACCCAGGATATTGACGTGTCACCAGATGATCCCAGGGTCGCAGACCCTGTTTCACATTGCAGGGCTGACCCGGAAAATTCCGGAACCCGGGTCTGTCCTGTCAGTAGTGTCATTTGTTTGCTGTTGCTCTGGAAACACTTGTTGCCAGGACAATAGTAAACAAATTACACCAATTAAGTCGTTTCTGTGCTACCTGGGGTGAAAAACCCCAGGTAGCATCTTTCATACTGTACCCCTACCTGCGTTGGACCTAGGATAACCCTTCTTTTGTCCTGGGTCCAATTCCGGGGTAGAAGCACCCGGACCCTTTCACACTGAGTCATTTACCCGGGTTTTTGCAGCTTGCCTCGGCCACGTATCACGTATCAAAATATTTTCTTTTTTTATTGCAGTTCTATGTCTTGAATCAGAGACAACATAAAGACAAAAAATCCTCAAGAATCCTTGTAATAGAGTTTTAGTTACAGTTTCACCAGACACGTGCATCTAAGTCCATTTATAAAATGTTTATTTTCACCAGATCTGAAGCTGTGTGTTTATTAATTTTCTCCAGTGTCTCAATTGCCTCCATGTGTTTGTTCCGCAGACATCTCGGGATTTGGCCTGCTTCGTACAGTTTGATAATGTCAATGTTTATTATGGCACGCAATATAAAATAAAATACAAAGCCCCGACAGACCACTGCTTTGTCCTGAAGGTATGCTCTTTTGTAGAAGTAAACAGTTTGACTGATTATTAAAGACTTTTAGGTAATCAGTAGTTATTTATCTAATTAGCAATGGTTTGTTATTAGTTAGCTAGATTACACATATGCTTAATTATAACAATGTTTTTGTCATAGAGGATTACAGCCGAGAAACGTTCACAGATCACAGAATGATTTGTTGGAAGGGAATGTGTGTGCGTGATAGAAGCACAGAGATGTAGGAACTGATCCAGAGTATTGACGGATGATGAATGCGGATGCAATGATGTAGGGAGGTGTGACCCCCTTCTGTAGCAGCTGTATGGGCAGAGGCTGCAGCTGTACAAGCCACAGCCCACAATCACCACAGCAGACAGGAGGGCTGCTGGTCAATCGCTGGTCAGCAGCCTTCTTTTAAGAACCGGCAGTGCTGCTTCGCGCTGCTGGTTATCGCATTTGGCTCCTCTGCACTGCTGCTCTCTCTCTCTCTCTCTCCAGTCTTTTGGCTAGTGAAAAGTTCTAACTGGTTCCTGTCTTCACCTGTGTTCCTGGTGTTCTCCGGTCTCTCTAGTTCCAAGCCTCCTGTTTCCTTCCATAGTGCTCATCCCTTCCTTTTCTCCTGCTCATTTTACCTGAGTGACCTAAGTGACTATGATTTGTTTGGTGTGGAAGCTTTAGTCTTTGTTCTGTGTTATGCTTTTACCCCCTTGCCTTGTTCTTCCCAGTGCATATTCCATCTTCCACTGTAGATGCCTCTTCTATGCCATACCTGCTTTCTGCATTGTTCACTCTCGCTCTTTTACTGTCTTTGGGTGTCACTGCACATCCATCCATCGGTAGTGGAGTCCAGGGGCCGCGACCTGCTAAGGTTCAGCAGCCCAGCCTTATCCCACCATCAAGGATTTTAGTGATGATCAAACTCCTAATTAGACTTTTCGCTTTGTAAGCCACGACTGTAACGCTCAGTCCACTTTATCATAACCCTGTCTCTTTTGTGGCCCGCGAATTGGGACAGTTCACGGAAATAAGGACAGATGGGTGCTATGATGTGGATGCCACTAGACCAAAGAGGTTGGCCAGGCTCAGAAATACCCAGGGGAACAATTTGAAAACCCCAATTGCTGTCTCAGCTTACTCTGATTGGGCCGTATTCAGAGATCTGTTTTCACGGCGAGTTCTGTGCGTATTTTTAGGTATGTTTCAACTGCGCATGTGTAGTAACTTTTTTTTTACGTAGTATACGTAGACTATACGCATAAGTGCCTCACGGACGGACCCGTGAATTGCACTTGGATACATACGTCTGGAAATGTGACGCAAAAATACACACGTGAAAATGTAATAAAAATGGGCGGGGAAGGCATTTAAATGAAGGTATGTGGGCGTGACTCACAGAAAGTTACAAGTGGTCACCGACAGCATGGCCGATAGAGGGGCGTGTCATGGGTGTGAGGGGGTGTGGCCTGCACCGGCCGTGCGTATAATTACGTACTTTTAAGGAAACGGATCTCTGAATATGGCCCATTATCTGCTTGCATTATACAATGGTCGTTTGCTGCTTCCATTCTGTCTTGCCTCCCCAGCTCCTGCACTCCTCTATACAGATAGAAATGGCCATTAATGATGTACGTTTAGTAAGCGTCACCACCAGAAATGCATCAGAGAGATAATAATCCTCTCCCACCACATCCAGGACGCTGCTCACGCAGAAAGTCATTCCAGAGACCTTCTTATACAACAATGATGTGAATTAATATGTTGTCGCTAGCAGAATGTGTGCATCAGCAGACTTTTCTAATCTCCTTTTTACCTCCACTAATGCTTTAATGTCACACTTCCTAAAAGAAAGCACAAGCCAAGCTGCAAAAGTCTATTTTCATACAATGCTGGGGCTCTGGGTAAAAATCCATTTCATCAGCACTCATTCATAAGGCTAATTCCAAGCTAGTGGAGGCTGCTCTGATGTGAGCCAGTATAGGGGCTGAATCAGACTCAGGCGTAAAAAAGAAAAACGCATATGTCCGTAAAACCGAACTTAAACAAAGGGCGGTCTATACGGGATCCAGACGCTCTCGCAACTGAGGCAAGTACGTCAGGTGGATTACAGACAGCACAGCCAATCACCGTGCAGCTACATCCCCAGGGACGTGAACTTGGGTACTTCCCTGTTATGTATAGTGGAAATAGAGTAAAAATATAGTCATAAATGAAATTAACTTGAAAATAAATGTACATTTTTTCTTGTTTTTTATTTATTCATTTTTGTAACTAACACAATGTAATGCATTAGCAGCATTCCTTCCCTTTAGCTTTGCATTCAGAAGGTTACAGGCTAAAGTCCGATATAGGTTGTGGAGTGTGTCCACAGCATCCTGGTATAGGCATGACCTGTGACTGGTGAAAATGGGCCTGATCCAGACCTACTCTTGCAGGAGGTCTAACGCTGATCGTAAGCGTAAAATCGCCATAAAAAACGCACTGCGCATGTGCATAGTGACAACTTCCGGTTGTACCAAAGACCTTTTCGTAGCGGCGATACGGGCGTCTGTATTGTTTGCGTATTTTCCGACGACGGGGCGTGTTTATAGTACGAAGTCAGTACGGACGCTGGAGTTAAGGAATGTAGGCGGGGAGAGCCATTTAAATTGTACAGTATGGGCGTGCTTAGGCCGCTAGGACCAGCACGTCGCTACGAAAATACGTACGAACACAGGGAAAAGTTAGGGTAGCGTTCGGCGGGCGTAATGAAAGGAAGGTAAGGGGAGTGTCGTGGGAGTGAAAGTTTTTATACTGCAGCGGTAATACGCTCCGCTCTCATGTGTAGGTCTGGATCAGGCCCAATGTGCGTACACATGTAACCCATGTAACGTCCCTGTACACCACTGAGCATACGTTCAGCTCTGGATCCTAAGGCAATGTCCTGCCCTGCACTTATATCTACCCCAGGACCTGGTTATGCATTTCACAGGGCACTGTCATCCTGGTCTATGATACCACCCTTGTGAAAGAGGGGAAATGCCCCTGAGTCATTTGTTAACCCTGATAGCAGAGGCAGGACTACCATTGGTGCCACAGGTGCAACGCACCCATGCTAAGGGTGGGCCTGGTCTCTGCCCTTGTGAGAGAGTAGACTGAGTGGTATTTTTTTAATAGTTTCTATTATTGCTAGATTTTTTGGGTTAGAGTTTTTCCCCTATGTGCGTAAACTGAAGTCTACTTTTATATTGTTTTGCAGCATCCACAAATTCAGAAGGAATCACAATATATAAAGTATCTGTGCTGTGACGACCCATGGGTTCTCCACCAGTGGGTGACTGGAATTAGGATAGCCAAGGTAAGACAATGACCGTTTCAAAGTACGCAGCAGCAAACAGACGTCTAACTAACAAACTAGGGGGCTAGATTTACTACATTGCGGAAAAGTGGAGATGTTGCCCGAACCATTCAGATTCTAGCTCTCACTTTCCTATTGCATAGTAGAGAATGTCAGCTTGTATTTGATTGGTTGCTACGGGCATACATGATCAACTTTCTTTTTTGGGGTGTGTTTGCAAGTGATGAATTCATTTGCAGGAACCGTTCATTATCGTACCAACATACTGTGATAAAATACAATAATACGAATTTCTATCCCCAGTTCAAAAGTAAACTTGTATCTGTTTTCAGTATGGAAAGACCTTATATGACAACTATAAGATGGCTGTCCAGAAAGCGGGTCTGGCTTCTCATTGGTCCTCTCTGGGCAATGCATCTGTTTCCAGTACAACAGGTAAATAAATAAAACACATTGGGCCGGATCCAGAACTACGTCCGTCTTCCATAGACGGACGTAGTTCAATAAACAATAGCTACTGCACATGTGTAGTAGCTATTGTACGTAATCTGCGTATCGTTTCGATACGTAGATTGCGTATATGCGGTCTATGGAAGACGGACGTAGTTCTGGATCCGGCCCATAGCGAGTAAAGCTAACCATACACTATATTGATAACTGTTCACAGCTGGAGATTACCCGATAAACTTAGCGAGTTTAGATCCCTAAATCATAATAAGTCACCTTTCCTGCTGTGATCAATAATGGAGGTTGATAAGGGAGGGCTGCTGAGATTGATAGGGGGCCTGTGCTGCTGATGGGTTGCACAGGTCTCCTGTCAATCTCAGCACTGATTAGTTGCACAGGCCTCTTGTCCATATTACCACTTATTGGCTGCACTGGCCTTTTGTCAATCTGAGGAGTACTTCTCCCACGCTGCCGTCTGCATGAGAATGCTCCTTTCACAACCCATGAGGATATCTCCTAGCCTGCAAATCTTTGAGTGGTCACTCAACACTTCTTGCAAGCATTCCCTTCCTCTGCCCATCCTCTCCCCATCCACACTCTTGTCCTATCCCTCTCCCTTTTTATCCCCCATCTCTCCCTTCCTCATCCCTTCTCTTATGTTATTTCATTAGTCATGATCAAAAGTATTTTTGATTTAATATTTTTGTTGCCTATTTTTATTTATAGGGAAAAGCCAAGGAAACGGGCAGATACCTCAACCTGTTACAAATGTCAGTTCAAGCTTCACAGATGCCTGGAAACGGGGAGAGGAAACAAAGGTACACATAATGTGTGATAAACAATTCCATTTACTACACATAACAATGTAGAGGTCAGTCTACATGTTGGAGGCAAAATAACATTAGAAGGCCAAGGATATAAAAGGATAGGCTCTATCCCACCTGAAGGCTTTATGCATACCCTCCAACTGTACCTATTTAGCACGTACAGTACCTTTTTTTTAATGGTCTGTAGCGACTAAAAGGGCTCCTGTACCGGATTCTGGTCCAGCAGTTCCCTCCCTCTCTATACTCAGCTTCCAGTCCTGAAGCACCTGATCACTATAGCAGTGATGCAGGGACAGACTCCTACAACTCTGCTATAGTGACAGGACCCTCTCCTGTGAGTTCTAAGATCATATGATAAGGTGTAAAATAAAAACAGATTAAATCCCGCCTCTTCACTGGACAAGTCACACCCTCTTCATGGACACGCCCCCCAGGTGTACCGATTTTCTAATAAAAAATGTTGGAGGGTATGCTTTATGCTGCGATGAGCTGTATGTCATAGTTGCCAACTCTCACTGATATCAGGGAGACTCCCTGAAGAGTTGGTGATCTCCCCAACTCCCTTAGGTGTTTGGCAACCTCCCTGATGCTGATTCAGTTCCAGAAGTCATTGTGGTATAATGACAGATTGAAATTGTGTCCTATTTCTCTGCATTGAGGCCTATGGAGACAGTCATTTTCATCAAGGCCAAGTTCTAATCAAAGACTGGCAGTTATCTAAAGCAGTATGATTCAATAATGGAAACAGAAATAAAAAAAATACACTTTGTTTCCTCTTGTTAGTCAGCTGCAATGTCACAAACTTTTAGCTGTTCTATAAGTCAGCAGATCTCCTATTTATAATCTTCACAATAAATGAAAGTATTTATTCACTGACATTTTAACAATCAATAAATACTGATGGTGCCATTTTTATGGAGAATTAGTTTTCCTGGCAGTGCTAGACACACCCATGGGTGGAGTTATTCACAGGACACCCCCCTTTGGTGGGACATGACACACCCCTTTGGTCCAGCACCTTGATAGTGCTATTCATTTGCAAAGCTGTAACCATAATGTAGCTCCTTTCCTACAACAAAGCTAGCATGAAAAATGCCTACAACAAAAATGTGAAATGCGTTCCAGTTTACTGGGTTTTGTTTTATTCTTTAAGAAAAAGCCATAATGATGCCAGTCTTAATGATGAATTACAAGGCCTACAAAATCACCCTTTGTAGAAAGTAATACAAACATTCCTTACATCAATTTAAAATATTCTAGTCCTGGGTCAAAGCAATTAACTGTCCTTTCCAATTGCACATAATGTTTACACGATCCTGTTATTAATCAGGCTTCTTTGTGCTACTTAATATATGTTACATATTGATATATTTAAGAGAGAAATGTTTTGAGGAAGCAGGAGGAAGGTCATAGCTAAATCCTGTTAGTAATACTTTGTTTGGGATGGTTGAATCATTAATGGATGTACAAACTTGTGTCAATACATTTCTCTCTATTTTTGTGAGAAGAAAGAGAAATGGATCTAGTCTAAAGATAGGTACACACTTATCCAATCCCGTCTCATCCAATCACTGACTGTCCAGTTGGCCAGACATTGGATAAGTGTGTGCACTCACATGACCGCTCGTTACATCCAATCCTTTTAAATCTGGTCATGCAAAATTATTTTTAAACCTGCTAAATAATCAGGAGACCCGACCGTCAATCACCCAACCAATATGCAAATGCTTTGTCCAATCCTCCTCCCCCGATGTTATGCAGCACTGCCTTTGTGTGTGATGAAAGGCAGTCCTGGGAATATTGAAGAGCGTACAATGAGATTAGCATTTCAGCAGATGCGGGTCGGAGGTCTGCTGTAAAACTGGACAAGTGTGTAGGATTGTGTAAACAGTCTGGTCTGAAGTTGAATCTGAAGATGATTGGACAAGTGTGGGCCAGCTTTAGGGATAGTGGCTTTCTGAGGATGAACAGGCTGATATTACACACAATGGGCTGGATTCAGACTTAAGTAAGTGCTTGAACTAGTTACTCTTGGGCTAAACCATGTTGATTGCAGGAGTCATATTTCATCTGTTACAAACAGCATTAGAGTTGAGAGATGATGTTTCCTATCCCAAGTCTAAATAACAGTGTGGTAGTAAAGCTGGTCAGTATCTGTGTGCAGTAAGCAGTTCAAAGATATATCCCTGCATGCAAAGAATAGAATTAACTTGACT
>WWET01000465.1:463282-496082 GCA_011038615.1 Limnodynastes dumerilii | reverse complement strand
AATGCGTGGGTTCAGGTGTTACTACTTTCTCCCACCACTTTGTCACTTTTAACATTTCATTGGTTAATTAGCACATACACAAGTTTTCCTTAATAAAGAAAAATAGAGTAAGGCACAGACAAACCACAAAAATTGAATCAAACCTAAAAAATATTACTAATAATAATCATTCAAATAATAAATATTCTGCATATTGATAATTTTGTAGCTGAAAACACATAAACCTCATTGCTATGTGTGAGATCATCAGCATGAATGCCGTTGTATAGAGATCTATTTGCATTGAGACAAGTGATGTTCTTCAGACACCAGTCTCTTGGCAATAGGAGTGTGACAAATATTTATTTTTTCCTGTTAAAAACATAGTATCAGTTCCACAATTCCGTATAACAAGGTACTCACGCATTTTGAAAAGCTTAAGTACCTAGTGTGATTGTACTGCGCATTGGCAGGTATGGGGATTACGCATCAGAATGATGATTCTTCATTACGCAAAGTAACAAAATCCAATGACAGGGCGACCCACCATGTGTGCGGTATGTATGCAAGGTGAGTAGGGGAAAGGTATTTAAATCCTTAAATTAATTGATCCTCAATTACGAACAAGTCCCTAATGCACCGAAGCACGTGCGTAAAAGTTAAAGTAGGGTTCAGGACACAGATCTCCGTACGTGTGAGGGGGGTGAATGAGGAGTGCATTACCCTTGCACGTATAGAATCACACTTAGCGTATTTAAGCCTCCGCTGCGAGGACTTACAAGAATTGGGGTAGATCCAGAACTACGTTTCTCGCGTGCGTACCTTCTATACACTCCCCTAGGCACACCCCTTGAACGTACAAATTTTGTCAAGATACGCTTTTCAAACCCTACCTTAACTTTTGCCAACATAACCGCAGTGATCCGCACACGTACGTATAGGCAACACGTATTTACGCAGCTAAGCACGCCCATACTGTACACTTTAAATACAAACCCCCGCCTACTTAACGTATTTCAGACGTATTTTGGACTCACGTAAAATTGGCACACCTACACGTAAGTATTTACGTGACACATACGTGAATGGCCCATACGTTCACAATTACGCTACGTTACTGAGTGTATTTTCTATGATGCGCATGCGCAATACTTACCAAAAGGCGATTTTACGTCTCCGCCACGCGTATATTCGCTCACAAGCGTTGTTCTGGATCTGGCCCATTGTGCATACTTATGTCTGGATCCGGTCCATTTAAACTAGGCATAGTAACTTTCAGCACTGTAGTTATTGTGAAACTACAATTCCCATCATGCTCTGCCACACACAGTACAATGCTAGTGAATGGTCTGCTTACAGATCGCCACCTCCTGGCAGTAGACACAAGTAGAAGAACCATGAAAGGCACAGTGCCTGGACTATACCCTCTACTCGCAAACCAGACACAGGACAAAGACAAGAAAACGTTTGAAAAGAACAATTGCAGCCGTTTATTTTATGAATAGATCCTAATAATCTGCGTTCCATAGTTATGTGACATCAGGATGAGCAGCTGACTTTTAAGTCTTTGGCCCAGTGTGGAGACCTCTGGGAGTATCCAGCCAGCTCCGCCATCTTCTGTGTCTGAAAAGGTCTCTGCAAAACCTTCTGCAGGAAACGGACCTGTGTCACAAAGCAATCAGTCACGTTACTTCCCAATGCATGTGCGTGTATTATAGATACAAACACCGTGTGGCCTCTTCTTTCCATTGTCTTGTAGCATGCATTGTGATGAGTTTATATGGCTGTGTTACTCATGGCTGTCTCTGCTTAAACAGGGACACAGAGAACATTAGACATTCACATCAGTCCCTGCCTCTATTGGAGCTACATCCTAAGGTCCCTAAAACATACACACATACTAGGGTAAGTTTAGTCAGCTGTCAATTAACCTACAAGTGTGTTTTTTGCATGTGGGAGGAACCCGGAGCACCCGGAGGAAACCCACACAGACATGGGGAGAACATACAAACTCCACACAGATAAGGCCTAGTCCGGGAATCGAACTCAGAGCTGTGAGACACATAAGTGCTACTCACTGAGGCACCGTGCACATGCAAATAAAAACTACTGCTGCTCTCCATGCATTATCTGTATATGGCCCATAACTACCATGTTCAACATGCGATCACAAACAGCCTCCTGGTGCCAATAAACTCAATCCATGCAGGTTCCCACCTCCCGCATCTCACACCATCCTCTCCTCACTCTGAAGCCAGGATCCTCCCCGTGGTACATTGCACTTATCTGTTACTTACATTAGGGACTGAAGAGAACTCATACAAAAACAGCACCTCAACTGACCTCGCTGAAGTCATTCCTCTCCGCCCTGCCAGCTGCAGACTCTGCCATCCAGTTCCGCAGGATGTATCTAGGGTTGGTGGCTGGAAATGGGTTAGAAAACATTATATATTGTGATAAATAAAGATAAACAATAAACTTTCATTCCACGTATGCATTCCACGCATCTATGCTATCCTAATGGAAATGCTCTGACCAATCCAAACTTAAGAGGACTTCCAACAGCTTTCATCAGAGGGGCTGTGTTGCCTTACTATGTACAGGAAATACATTCCCTCACTGCATGTTGATACAGACATCTACATTGACGCTACTTTACGCACAGGCAGGGCTGCCATCAGAGAGGAGGCCGCTGGGACTGGAATCTCAAGTCTGGACATCCCTGTCTCCTACCGCCAATAACTGAAGTGCTGCACTCCAATAGCGGGCCGACGCACAGGAAGGACATCGTAAACACAAGCCTTCCTTGCACATCGGCCCGCTGTGATTGCTACTGCAGGTGCTCCTGTACGTTACGTCACGACATGTGAAGGGTGGAGTGCAGCCTGGGGCCTTTGTCAGTCCCAGGACCCACAATATTTGGTGTCAGCCCCATATGCATAAGTCATTGGAAAACATGGTAGGCCCTGTCTATTGGAATCTACGTAAGAAAAAGATACGCAGATTACTTTAAAAAAATTACTACGCATGCGCAGTATTAAAAATCGCTAAACACCATACGTATATGTTATACGTCTGGTACGCTGAATACGGGCCATGTTGCTCGGTATTCTGATTGCAGTATAATCAGATTTTAGGATCTGCTCCAAAAATGAGGGAGGATCCTAACATGGGCCCATTTACTGCGATCGTTACTCTTTTCTGACCCCTTTCCTTGTGCTTTTTAGTTTAGTTTTAAAGCAATTAATGTATGGAAAAAAAGTTCAATATGAATTCATATTTGATCGGAAATAATCTGCTATCTACAGCTTGACAAAATACGTGACATAGTATAAGGAAAAGTAAAACCTCCTCAAGGATTGGAGAGACATAAGACACACAGGTAATGAGAGTGAATAGCTTTTGTAATCGCCAGTAATCCCCGTCTCAGTTTCATAAAGTGACAGTCAG
Organism: Limnodynastes dumerilii; assembly: GCA_011038615.1. Lineage (NCBI taxonomy): Eukaryota > Metazoa > Chordata > Amphibia > Anura > Limnodynastidae > Limnodynastes > Limnodynastes dumerilii. Next base: position 492,653 of record WWET01000465.1, on the reverse strand, counting down.
CCAATCACACATCGCTTCCACCACAACTCTCGCTCTCTGCTTCTATGGAAATATTCCGTGTAACCTCACACAGTGTTGTGCTACACGTTACACAAGGTGCTCTGTAAAATCTTATGGCAGAAAATTCCAAATATAACAGCAATAAAGGCTATACTTGTATTTATTTATATTGATTAAATAAACAAGTTATAACATTCTCCAGGAACTGGATGTACAATGCCCTCAGGCACTGGTTTGTACAATAATAAACCCACTCGCTTTCCTGATCCTAAAACAAATGCTCCACTTGTAGTAAATGGAGTTTGCAGTTAACATTAAAGGCTATTGGACCAGTTAAGTAAGAGAGATTGGATGGGAAGGTGTGCCCTCTAGTGGTGAAGGTGACATGCGACAGCCATAAAGTAATCATTATTCTCTTAATACTTACTGCATCCCTTCACATCTCTCTCCTTCCAATCTCCTTCATAGACAGCCCTCTGGTCATCTCCCTCCTCTACCTTAACGCTTATTCTTATCTCCATCCAATCTACTATGAGGTTTCAGAAGGGCGTTGCATGAGCTTCGAGGGTGAAACTCCACTGTTTAGGATTGTCGGTGGTATTCAGAGATGCGTTTGTTCAAAAGTATGCAATTATACGCACGCACATAGCAAGGCCACACCCACCAACACCCACCAACACCCACGACACTCCCCTCTCCTGGCCGTGCAATCGTAGACTTACACCTCCATAGACCACTCTGATCTTTACTTGTGTGTACTTACATGTGTATATGTCTTCCGTGAGTGCGATTCTTTATAGTCGCGCCCTCATGCACTTACATAAAGTTACTACGCACGCGCAGTTAAAACATTCCTAAAAATACGCACGCAACTCCACGTGAAAACGGATCTGTGAATACGGCCCGTCATCTTTAGGGGACAGTTGAAGATGATGTTTCACCGTAGTGATCCCTACCCTCAACTTCAGTCACAGTATCACGTCAATGTCATGAGCCTTAAGCAGAACATTGGACAATTATTTGTGCTGCTTAGTTGATGATGATTTGTCCATATGTGGGATAAAGGTGAGCCTGTGTGCCATTAATCCAAACTTTAATAATGGGAGGTCTAGGTGTGATCCAGACACAGGCGCAACTGCAGCTCTGCACCCTAAGGCAGGAGGCGTATGTACACAGCTCAACCAAGCACAATGCAGCCACTGTCTCAGGTCCGTTCCCTTTCCACAGCCATCCAAGTGCAAGTGCAGGGTCCTATGTTATGTGTAGTGGAAATGGAAGTTATGGTTTGTGTGAGCAATGCACAGGCAGCATTCCCATTGGTTTTGTATTGTGTTTGGCAGGAATATTACAATGGAGAGAGACAGGGTGTATGGTAACAGTGCTCAGTATGATCAGTCACACAGCAGTGTTACTACCAGGACTGAGGGATAGTGCTATGGAGAGAGACGGGGTGTATGGTAACAGTGCTCAGTATGATCAGTCACACAGCAGTGGTACTACCAGGACTGAGGGATAGTACTATGGAGAGAGACAGGGTGTATGGTAACAGTGCTCAGTATGATCAGTCACACAGCAGTGTTACCACCAGGACTGAGGAGATATTACTATGTAGAGAGACAGGGTGTATGGTAACAGTGCGCATGTCGTCTTTTAATGAGTTGTGACCAGGGGGCACATTTACTAAGCTGCGGGAAGAGAAAAGTGAAGATGTTGCCCATAACAACGAATCGGATTCTAGCTGACATTTTTCTAGTATGTAATTGAAAAGTGAGAGCTAAAATCTGATTGGTTGCTATGGGAAACATCTCCACTTTTCCTCAGTAAATCCAGCCCCAGGTCTGGATTGCCACAATTGCGCGCTGAGCTTACGCTCCAGTCTAAATCAGGCCCTGTGTGTTCTGAAGGGACATAATATTTTGATACCACAGATTAGTTCAACATTTCACGAGATTGTCCTAATATTCTCAGTAAATAATCTTACCTGTCATACGTTGTCTTCTCTTAGACTCAGAATCATTCAGATTGCTAAAAAAAAAGAAAATGGCAAAGACTGGGATTACCTAAAAGCCATTCATTCATTATAGATAAAAGCCAAAGCAATTACAGGTTTTCTTTTTAGAATATATTGGTAAACGCCAAAACGAATGCTACTGCAACGCCCAACATCGCTCCCTCAGTCGCCAGGTACTGGATACTTAAGTTGCATATTGCAGCGAATCTCATATTCTTTTCCTACCTCTATGTACTCACAACTGAATACCAGTCCATATATGTTATGCTGTGCTTAGTGTGCATGTATGGCCAATCTAGACTTTTTGATGAAATAAGCTCGCCATTATGAAAGTCAGATTTTCAAAATACAGACAGCCAACAGCTAATTGTCGTCTGTCTCTATATTGAAAATTCAAAACTTTATTTATAATGAATAGGTAAATATGCCAAATTGATTTTTCAGCAGCTTACCCATTCATTAGCTTTCTGACACCCAGCGTAGAACCCGATGGAAGACATGGCACTTACTTGCCACATTACCCGACCGGACAGGTAAGTGGAGAAGGGGAGTCTTAGCTGTGGAGAGGGAATACAGCTTAGAAGGGGAGTCTTAGGGTTAGGCTGCAGGGAAGGGAGTCTTAGGGTTAGGCTGCGGGTAAGGGAGTCTTAGGGTTAGGCTGAAAGGAGGGGATCTAGTGTAGAAGGTGAAGGTTAGGGTCAGGCTGCAGGAAGGAAGGGTCAGTGTTAGGGTAATGGAAGGGGAGGTTTAGTGTGAGGATTAAGATAAAGGTTGGGTTGGGGTGGGGAAATACTCACTAGTCGGCACTGGGTATTCCTCATGGGGATCTTCGATTCCTCACTCCGGCGGAGCACAAACTGATGTGGAACATCAGTTCCACAAGCAAAGCATTCAAAAGAAGCCGCAAGCCATGGACCGCACAATCCAGATTTCTGTGCCTTCACATTTTAACCATTTCACTTGCATGGGATGGGTTGGATGGATTGAAATGCATGGCGATTAGTTAGCACAGATGTGTATACATGTGCAGTGCCAAAATTCTGTTTAAAACCATTAAAGTAATGTAAAAAATCACAAGTTGGAATTAGGACTTTCACTGAGGAGTAGATCTAAAAGTGGACAGATGGGATACATCCTAGGATACTAAAAGAACTTGAAGGGGTGCTGAAAAAACAGAATTATTCAACCAGTCACTAGTATCAGGAGTAAATCCAGTAGACTGGAAAATAGTTCACTTCATTAAATTAAAGTGGAAAACACTTCATTAAATAGTAACATTGTTGATGATGTTGACACCAATCCATGAATCTATTCAATCTATTATGGATCTCCTGTGATCCCTATCTTTATCATTGAAATTGATCCAGGTGAAGCAACCTCCAATGCAATTGCAATCTGAAAAAGCCCCTGCTGACCCAAGATGACGGTCCTATTTTTCCCTGAATCCACTACTGTTCTTCATTTTAATAGCGGTCCTGGTAACCCTGGGTACCCTTTTCTGTTAAAAATTTGTCTAACCCTTTCTTAAACATATCCAGTGAATCTGCCATCACAACCTTCCCTCGCAGTGAATTCCACATCCTGACTGCCCTTACTGTGAAGAACCCTTTCCTTTGCTGGTTGTGAAACTTCATCTTCTCTAAGCTTAGTTGGTGACCCTGTGTCCTGTGTACAGTCCTTAGAGAAAAAAGTTCTCATGAGTAAAACTTGGAGCAGAGAAGGGGATATGATAGCAGCTATCTCATATGGTGTAACCAGGTAGATAGAAGGGCATATTTTAAGGAATAAGTGTATTAAACCAAAGGAGAAAACATATAAACTGGAGGGTGGTAGAGGAAATGTGTGGAAAATCTTCACCAAAAGGGTCACTGATAAGTGGAACAGCGTCCCATCTAAGGTGGTTTAGGATAACACAATATAACAATTTTAACATGCTTGGGACAAAAATAAGGATTTCCTAAATTTAATTTAATTTGAGGGTGAAATGGGGGTCTAGCATCAGTATGTTGTTTTTTGTTTTTTTTATTGGGCTGACTGGATGGAGCATCTCTTATCTGCCGTCACATTTTATGTTTCTATGTACTCACTATTATACATTATATTAAGTTCAATGTTGTGTATAAACGTGTATGTGGAAGAGACATGGGTGATGGTAAGGTCAATGGGCCTGATCCAGAGCTACGGCCGCAAGCGATCGTACGCTGATCGTAAGCGAAAATTCGGCAGAAAAAACGCACTACGCATGTGCAGTATGACAACTTCCGGTCGACCGAAGGACATGAGCGTACAGCGAGCGTATTTTCAGCGTATTTTTCGCTCAAGGGGCGTGCGTTTTGTACGACGATAGTCTGGACGCTGGAGTTACTACACAGAGGCGGGGATAGCCATTTAAATTGTACAGTATGGGCGTGCTAAGCCCCGTACGACCAGCGTATCGGTACGAAAATTCGCACGTACGCTGGAAAATCTTAGGGTAGGGTTCAGCCGCCGTAAGCAGGTACAATCAATGGGAGTGTTATGGGCGTGAAAGTTTATACGCCCGGGCGAACGTACGCTATGCTCGCGGGCGATTGCGGTCGTAGGTCTGGATCAGGCCCAATGTAAGTATTTCTGGTGGCTGTTAAAGGACCTTTCTGGAATCAACAAAATTAATATCCTGCATCATTAATATGAACACTGAACTAGGAGAATGAACTAGGCCAGACTGCTTGTATATTTATATTAAATATATGTATTATTACCATTCTGTTGTCACCTTTGCTTTTACATCATTACTGACTGTTTATACAGATATTCTATAACAGGAGTTCATCTGTACAAACTACAGTCAGTATGTGAAACGATAGAGTCTACAGGCTCTGCTGATTAATGACCAAAGCTGTCAGCGGGAGGGGCTGATACTCTACAACATGTGGCAAAAATCCTGCAGCTGTCCTAGGACTGGTCTGGATTATTTCTGGTGATGTCTAATCAGTGTGAGAGCCCAGCAGTCATGTGACACTGCAGAACTGATGAAAAGACTCGTCACCTCCATGTAATTCCTGGTGGCCACAAAGTTAAAAACGTAGGGATGTTGCCCATAGCAACCAATCACATTCTAGATCACATTTAACTATTGCATACTAGAGAATGTCAGCTAGAATCTGATTGGTTGCTGTGGGCAACATCTCTACTTTTCCAAACCCACAGCAAGTAAATCTGTCCCCTTATATCTTTTTAGCGGCTATGTCCGGTAACTGAACACCCTCAGATTTATTTGTAGGTTTTTATAAGACGGAGCACATATTTGCAATAATGAGTGTGCTTTGAAGAGGTCTTGAGCATGTTTCTTACAGTAGCAGCTTCTATTACCCCATCACTCATCCTGTAGTCTGCCTAATGTGTATTTTCTATAGAGGTAGCATAAACATGAAAATATACACATCCTCGGACAACATTTGAGTTACAGGATCTCTTTATATACGGTTGATTAAAGAGCACGGTGCATATTTTTTGTGACTCACAAGTGAAGGGTAGAGTTCTGGTGAGCATCTGGAGATAATTCAGCCCCAGTTACACGTCATTAACTCCATAACAATGCAGATGCGGGCATTTGGCACAAGTGCTTCATTTTTTTAAAGTCATTTAAACACCATCATTTTGTGATATGCAATCTAGGCATGAAATATTCTCTGTATACAGGTGTTTATGGCCTGTAACACGAATAACGAACTAAAACACGAGAATTACGGCATTTATTCCATAATCATCCAATCCATGTGTTATCCAGCACCAAAGATATTACACAGCACAGTGGGCTCTGATGTGATCCATCTAGATATCAGACTATGAATCAATGGGCCTGATCCAGATTAACGGCCAGATTTACTAAGCTGCAGGTCTGGATAAATGGCAACCAATCAGATTCTAGCTGACTTTCTCTAGTATGTAATAAAAAAGTGAGAGCTAGAATCTGATTGGTTGCATTGAGCAACATCACCACTTCTCCAAACCCCGCAGCTTAGTAAATCTGGCCCTAAATAGCAAATTCCATATGTAGCCTCCATAGCGGACGCTAACGTACGGAATTTGTGATCCAAAGTACCGAGAGCAGGAGAACAGGGCACTCCCTCTGCACTCCTACTTGCGGATGGCATGGACCCTGCCTTCAATATTCCACATGCAACTATGAGCACGCGGAATTAAGGGCTAAATTCAGCCCTTGCTGCTCTGATTTACATGTCTAATCAGGCCTGGCTCCTCTTATGCACAGAATGCAGCACTGGATGGCTGCCCTATGTAGAGTGCATAAGTCAGTGGTGTTTATTAGTTCTGGATCATGTTTCTAAGGTCACAGCTTCTGATTGCAAATGGAGCAGATTTTAGGACATGTAACGATCACCTCTTACTTATATTACTTTCAGATCGCCGCCCGGCAGCATCCCGGGTTCACAGACCCGGGATATTGCCGGGGCAGCAGAGGATCCCTGGGTCACAGACCCCATTTCACACTGCAGGGCAGACCCGGGAAATTCAGAGACCCGGGTCTGCCCTGTCGTCAAAGCAATGCGTAATTTGTTTACCGTTGCTCTGGAAACACTTGTTGCCAGAGCAATAGTAAAAAAAATTGTACCAATCAAGTGCGTTAGGTGCTACCCGGGTTGAAAAACCAGGGTAGCACCTTTCACACTGCACCCCTACCCGTGTCGGACCCTTCTTTTCACCCGGGTTAAATTCCCGGGTCTTCTGACACGGGTCCACCGGAAGTGCACCTTTCACATCTCCATGAAATACCCGGGATTTTGCCGAGACCCAGGTTTTTGACGAAAGAGTTCTGTGCAGCAGCGGTTGGTTGAGAAGACATGACAGAATCTAGGGCCAAACTCCAGAGGACAAAGAGAAGGGAATGCTGCTCATTCAATCAACTGTCAGAGAGCGTCTCAGTTACCTTTGTAGTCTGTGAAGGTATGCGCTGACCCATGCTTTGAAGTTTACATGTTGGCTGATATCATAAAGTGCCCAATAGTCCTAAAAAACAAATAAGAGAGAAGAAGTTGATGACTCTTCCACAGAAAAGTCTTATACACATCTAAGGTAAACTAGCAACAATTCTCAATCATGCCAATGTATTATAAAGGTTATCAGGGTGGATAAGGTCTAACCATTATTATATAGCAGTAGCAGCACATTGGGACAACAAAACCAGGTATTGCAAATTTCTGCATTTCTGTTCAACTCTGGACCCGTGTGGGAATGAGCAATTGGGATAACAGAGCATTGTATGTTCAACAAATGGTTTAATTTCAGTTTTCCAAATGAAAATGATGCTGCAGTTACTTTTATAATGTGCTATCTTATTAGATGTAAAACTCTCTTAATCAATCTCAGTTCAAACAGGTCTGTTATGCGAGCTCAATGTTTAGAGCTCTAACAGTTAACTGATCGACACTCTTCCGGAGCAGATAGCAGTGACAGAGCGGTGGAGAGAAAAGTGACAGAGCAGAGAAGAGGAGAGAGCATGGACAGGGCAGAGGAGAGAGCATGGACGGAGTGGAGGAGAAGCGAAAGCTTGGACAAAGTGGAGAAGAAGGGAGAGCATGGACAGAGCGGAGGAGAGAGCATGGACAGAGCGGAGGAGAGAGCATGGACAGAGCGGAGGAGAGAGCATGGACAGAGCATAGGAGAGAGCATGGACACAGTGGAGGAGAGAGCATGGACAGAGCATAGGAGAGAGCATGGACACAGTGGAGGAGAGAGCATGGACAGAGCGGAGAAGAGAGCATGGGCAGAGCAGAGGAGAGGAGAGAGCATGGATGGAGTGGAGGAGAGAGAATGGACAGAACAGGGAGAGAGCATGGACGGAGTGGAGGAGAAGCGAAAGCTTGGACAAAGTGAAGGAGAGCATGGTGAGAGCGGAGGAGAGAGTGTGGACAGAGCATAGGAGAGAGCATGGACACAGTGGAGGAGAGAGCATGGACAGAGCGGAGGAGAGAGCATGGACAGGGCAGAGGAGAGAGCATGGACACAGTGGAGGAGAGAGCATGGACAGAGCGGAGGAGAGAGCATGGATAGAGCGTACGAGAAATTATGGACAGAGCGGATGACAGGGCATGAACAGAACACAGAAGAGAGAATGGACAGAGTGGAGAGAGCAGTGACAGGGCAGAGAAGAGGAGAGTGCATGGACAGAGTGGAGGAGAGAGCATGGACAGCGTGGAGGAGAGTGTCTGGACAGCGTAGAGGAGAGAGTGGGTGACAGCAGGTGTGAGGACAAGATACGCTGTATTGATGGTGAATTAGATGTTGTCGCTGTAGCAGCCAGTACCAGTTCACACTGAGCTGTATGTCATGATATACCGTAGCCTCCCAATGCTTATGGTTTCTTATTAACTCAATGTAAATATGAGGACAAGGTGAGAACCCCTGGGGCACAAAGTACATATCAATGTATTCCCAGCAGCACACCAGCAACACGCTCTAATGCAACACAATATGCATTTTATTTCCATGGTAACCAGAGTGATTATTAGCATGAAAAGACAGGAAAACCAATTACCAGCTCAACAGATATTCCAGGCAGCTTCGGTACAATAGAATCAGCTAACAGTCTGGAATATCTTATATTGCATGACTGACATCCTCATATTCCGCCCCTCTCCCCTTCATCATGTGACTGAAAGGCTACACATATCCTGGGTGTACTCCAGTAAATGCATTTAGCATTTTTACTGCTACAAAGAGACTAGAAGAGATTCGCTCTTATGTAGAGCTGCAATATGTTTTATCACCATTAGATGGCGTCGTGCAAGAAGGGACAGACTTGGCCGGGAGACTCCTGTCTGTAAATGTAAAGGTTATATCTTGTAGGATTTTGGGAACGTTTGGAATGGTTGTTTACGATTAGTCAGAGGTAACAAACCTTTGTATTTGTGTGTTGATCCCATTTGCACACATAAACAAACCATCTAAAGCCGGTACACACTTACAAGATTTATTTGGCTCACGGAAAAAGGCAGTTCAATAGCCAGGAAAATTGTCTCTTCTGACCAGGCTGTGCCATTCCTACAGAGTGAAGGCTGATCTGCCCGATAACTGCATAGAGTGTACCCAGCTAACAACACTCTCTCTCATACACACACTGAGCCTGATCCAGAGCTCAGCGTACATCAGCTCACGGAGCGTACCTCGGCGTGATTATTCACTGTGCACGCTCAGAAATTAAGCACACGCAATCGTGCCCCATTAAGACCCAAAATCAACCCTAGTTACAGCGGCTTGTGTTCTGAAGGGCATGTTGTGGGAGGGAAGAAGAGGAGGAGCCAAGTAGTCAATGTACAGTAAGGGCGGGGCCAAGCAAGTGTGCCTGATCCAGATCTGAACGCAGACGGAAAACAGCGCTACTTTAAAACATTTGCACCGGTCAACACAAGCTCTATAAAACACACACATACACATTCAAAAACACACACATGCTCTATAAAACACACACATACACACACACATTCTAAAACACACACACGCTCTATAAAACACACACATACACACACACATTCTAAAACACACACACATAAAACACACACACACACACATTCAAAAACACACACACACACTCTATAAAACACACACACACACACATTCAAAAACACACACACACACTCTATAAAACACACACACACACACATTCAAAAACACACACACACGCTCTATAAAACACACACACACACACATTCAAAAACACACACACACTCTATAAAACACACACATGCTCTATAAAACACACACATACACACACACACTCTATAAAACACACACACACACTCTATAAAACACACACACACACACATTCAAAAACACACACACACACTCTATAAAACACACACACACACACATTCAAAAACACACACACGCTCTATAAAACACACACACATTCTAAAACACACACAAGCTCTATAAAACACACACACGCTCTATAAAACACACACACATTCAAAAACACACACATGCTCTATAAAACACACACACACACACACATTCAAAAACACACACACACTCTATAAAACACACACATACACACATTCAAAAACACACACAAGCTCTATAAAACACACACACACACACACATTCAAAAACACACACACGCTCTATAAAACACACACATACACATTCAAAAACACACACACACTCTATAAAACACACACACATTCTAAAACACACACACACTCTATAAAACACACACACATTCTAAAACACACACAAGCTCTATAAAACACACACACATTCTAAACCATCCACACACTCTATAACACACACACGCATTCTAAAACACACAAACACTCTATACAACATACACACACATTCTAAAACACACATGCTCTATAAAATATACACACACATTCTAAAACACACATTCTAAATAACATACACACATTCAAAAACACACACATGCTCTATAAAACACACACACACACACATTCAAAAACACACACACACTCTATAAAACACACACACATTCAAAAACACACACACATTCAAAAACACACACACATTCAAAAACACACACAAGCTCTATAAAACACACACACATTCTAAAACACACACACACGCATTCTAAAACACACATGCTCTATAAAATATACACACACATTCTAAAACACACATTCTAAATAACATACACACATTCTAAAACACATACATGCTCTTAATAACATACACACACTCTTACTCACACAAACACTCAGAATTTCTCACAAACACACTCTCTTATATACCTGAGGAACGGCTTGCAGCTGCCATTGTGCCATCTCGCTGAGCTGACGGAATGACATGGTAAAATCAGCTTTGGTGTCTTCCATCAACTATAAAAGTAGAGCAGAGACAATGGGATAGTCCTGTTTGAGCCACTTATTCCCCCCGCCCTATGCTGAGAGTAACATACATTCAGAAAGGATGCAATCAAGGTCAGATCTTCTTCGTGTGTACCTAGGAAGCCCAGTTTAGCCCTAAAGAGCTCTGTGAACCTAGAAACAAGGAGGACATGTCAAATGGAGTAATACATCAAGACCGATCTGTGAGGTTTAATCTGTGAGGCTTATGACATACCTCTGGTAATACAGATTCGGAAAGTCAGCAAGTATTCCTGAAGCTCTGAAACATAGTCATGTTATACAAGTAAGACAGAAAGAATATAAAAATTTCATGGCTATATGATATGGTACAATACAAATGATTATTACAGCCCCACACACTTTTGTAACTAGTATTAAAGAATTTTGTGAATTTTTGGGGAAAGGGTATTACATTTAGACTGTATTTATAGTAATCTTTATCTGTCTCACAGCGCCCTCTGCTGGTATATAAGAAAATATACATATAACGTGTCAAGTTTACAAATACAGGATAGACTAAGTTTACAGAGATGATTGCTGCATGTAGATTAATTTTTGCGATTTTAAAATGAAAACTATTACTTTTCTACATATATTATAGTCTACATTTCTACTTTTTTTTTTTTACTAGACTTACTAGTAAAGAGCAAAGCCCATGACACCCAATACAGCATTTGCTGTGTGCATTCACAATAGCAATCAGTAGTAGAAAACCTACACTGCTCATGACACACTGCTATTAATTCCCAGACATTAATAATGGATGTAAGACAAGCAGGGTAATGGAGTGTGGTGAGTCTATATTTTTGTCTTGTTAGGTAACTTCAGTATTCATGTGCATGAAATAAAAAATTTAACATAGGATAAAATGACAGACCTTTATTACATAATATTATAGCTATCCTGCCTAACCGGTGTAGTTTGTGAAGGCAATGTTCCATTTGCTGACTGGATTACCTGATCAGCTTTAAGCCGTGACAGAGTTAAGTGGTCAAAGTTAAGCAAAATGGTGGTTGCTCCAATCATTTTATAGGTTATTATAGACAGGTTCACAAAAGGCCGGGTTAATCTACACAGAAACTAAGGAAAGAGAGTGTCCCAGCACACTGCCATTAACCAGTAACTAACTACACTATGCTACCTGTAGAATAAAATGCAGAGACATTAGTTATACACATTTCAAATATATGAGACAGCACCAGCCACTATCAGGGCCTTTCTGCTGCAGTGGTCCTACCTTTAACAGTCATATTGGGCCTGATCCAGACCTACGCCGATGCGCTGTGCTTAGCAAAGCACGGCGTATCGGCGTGCACTCTCTCCGACACTCCCCCTGTGCGAGCGTATTTTCCCTCGCTTACGTCAGCTGAAGACTACCCTAACTTCAGCCGGCCTACGCTGGCACAGGAGCGGTTGGATGCTAACCCCGCTAACTCGTCATGCCAGGGGCCACATTTATAACCTCTGGCACGCCATTACGTCATTCCGTGCCAGAGGTTATAAATATATCTGTTTGCCATACAGATATAAGAAATAGTGGCAGTAGCAGCTCATGTGTACTTATAATATATGCGTGGCGTTCATTGCTGAAACATGTTCTTCATTTAAATAGCTTTTCTTTCCTAGACAATTGTTGTTTTTATTAGTGAAGTTATCATTATTATAAAGCAATATTATAAAATAATTACTGCAAAAACTGCATTACCCATAGTGAGGATGGTAATACGTGTTGTTTTCTGTGGCATAAACATTCCTTATTCATATTTATCCTAAAATATGTATCACACATTACAATATAAATCTTTAATAATTCTATTTCTTCTCAGTTCTGTTTTCTTCTTTACAGTATAACTCCTAGAAGCCATCCTCACCAAAGTGGCCACCATTGGACTCCTTGCTCTTTACATACAAGTGGAATACATTTTAATTTTTAAACTTGACGGACGGGGGCTTCTCTTTTAAGATAACTAAGTAAGCATTTAGTTATCTTAATAGGGACGGAGGGGACATATGGATTTTATTTGGTGCATGAGGAGATTTTTTTCTGTGTGTAAGTCTATCGGACACAAGATGCTGGCGACAGCATGCCATTAACCCTTGGCATGCTGACGCTTATAGTACAGTAAGTTAAATCATGCAGTGTATCACATCAGCATGATTTAACTTATAGTACTATAGGCAGCTGCTTGCCAACGGTGAACGGCTTGCTGCGGCAGCCATTTTTTTTAAAACACAGACACCAACTAAAGCGAGTTAAACTCCAGCGATGTAAACTACAGGGAGTTTAACATAAACTCGTTGTAGTTTCATCGCTACACATCGCTGGAGTTTACAAATCGATGAGCCAAATCGAATCTTAATAAATTTAGCGATTTCACTGCACAAAATCGCGACCAAACTACGGCGATGATGATCGTATTACTATAGCGATTTCAATACGACCTTAGTAAATCTTGCCCCAAGTCTAAATAACAGTGTGATAGTAAAGCTGGTCAGTATCTGTGTGCAGTAAGCAATTCAAAGATATATCCCTGCATGCAAAGACTACAATTAATTTGACTCCCCCTGAAATCAACATGGTTTTGCCCAGATGTAATTTTCCTCTTTTATTTTTAAGCTCCTTCTTAAGTCTGAATCAGGCCCCATATTACTAACAGAGTTGTAATGTCACACAGCAGCATTGATACAATTTTGGTTGTGAGCAGGTGTTTCAAAAACATTGCCTAATTAGGAAAAATTTAATCTGTGCTACAACTGTTTTCTTGTATACGGCAATTAACATGATATAACGTGACCAATGACATTTCGTTTAGATTAGATGTCTTTGCTTTAATTCGATCATTAACCACAAGCTCATAAAATTAATGACATCACATCGAAGAATGGAATTCAAAACTGTCACAAATCTAAATATGTTGATTATATTCTTCATGAGTGATGACTAGAAGCTGTCAGACAAACAAAGTGGATTAATCACAGATACCCTGTCCTGCCTCCACAGGGAGATAAATACATAGGGCCTGATTCACACTTAAGAATTCTTATGATTTTAGGTGCGTATATATTTAAGAACGGATGCACTGCGCATGCATAGTAACTCTTATACGCTATTTGCGTTGGACTTAAGTTCGCAAATTCCGTGCTTATACTCTACAAACTTAAAATCTGTTGGTTCGTAGTAACATACGCAAAAAATGGGCGTTCCATGAATAAGTAACTAGGCAGATAGGAAGATTTGGGTGGAGAGAGGCATTTAAATGTCCAAATGAAGGCGCGGTTATGCAGTTACGTTCCTAAGTAGACGCCCTACACATTCAAATGCCAACATACAGTTAAGGGAGCCCTATGGCACATAAGTCACATAAGAACCTGAAAACCGGGGGTGTGCTGAGGGAGTTTCATTGCTATTAGTTGCGTATATTTAGGAACCTATTGCGTTCTTAAGTGTGAATCAGGTCCATAGAGGCTGTGCAACATAGGGAAACTTAAATAGTGCATAGCATGTGTCATAAAACAAACCAAGAAACACTAGAGTATAGCCCAGAGTAAGAGACGAGAAAGGGGGGGATATGATAGCAGCTTTTACATATATCAAGGGCTGTGATCAGGTACAGGAGGGTGGCATTTCTCAAAGGAAAAGGTGTATTAGATCACTTTCTATGTAGATCCCTTGCATAAACACACATGACGGATCAGGGGCTAGATTTAATAAGCTGCGGGTTTGAAAAAGTGGAGATGTTGCCTATAGCAACCAATTAGAATCTAGCTCTCATTTTCTTTTTACATACTAGAAAATGTCAGCTAAAATCTGATTGATTGCTATGGGCAACTTCTCCACATTTCCAAACCCGCAGCTTAGTAAATCTGGCCCCAGGTCTGTGTAGGAAAATGACTTCACTGAAAGGGTGATAGATAAGTGGAATATTCTTCCATCTGAGGTGATTGAGGGTAACACAGTAGAACAGTTTAAACATGCTTGTTATTAATAATAATTAATAAGGATATCCTAAATCTTACACTAGTTTGAGGGTAAAATTGGATCTAGGGTCAGTATGGTGGAGACTGGATGGGCCATGTGGCTCTTATCTGCCGTCACTTTCTATGTATCTTATTAATTGGTGTCATAAGTCAGGCGTTGGGAATAATGGCCAGACATGGGGGACTACAGACAGCAAACACTTGTAAGGACTACTGTCTACATGCTTAATTGCATTAGTCCTTACTTGGTGTCCATCATACTTGCAGATGGCCGTCTCACTGGTCAGTCTTTCTGTACAATAATAAACACCATTTTCCATCTGTCATTGATCGTTTATCAACATAACATTTTTCTAAGCTGCCAAAATCCTCCTAGGCATTGAGAGTCAACATTATCAAAGGACACACATGCACCATCGCACAATGCCACACTAGCAATGTCTCAGGGTAGAGGAGACAGGCAGGGTGAGGGTGTTCCTGACATAGGGGGATTACTCACAGCTGTTTTTGCCTGTTGTCCATTAGGGGCTTCAAAGCTAGAAGCAGCTTGTTCAGATTAAACATTCCAACATTGGCTTGTTCTCCGATCCTATACCTCCCTTCGTCATCAGATGTGTTTGGAACATAATCTGTTTAAAGCAAACATGCCATGTATTACCAAGGTACAGGGAAAGGGGGGAAACATAATTCAAATAAATAGCCAAATGGCCCTTTCAACAATAGACATTATTTCTGATTTGATAACTAAATGGAAAACCTAGATGGAATGTCAGACTATCCTCTTGGAGCCCTGTAGAGTCTATGGGATATTTATTTTCACAGGATGGGTTAGAGATTTCCAGATGGTCCTGGATGAGCCCCCCCCCCTCCCTTCACTTTGCCTTCACAAATTGTAAGGTAATTGATTGCTGGTGGCACAGAATAATCGTTCAGTGTTATGTTAGCCAGAATAATCTGTGTGTAAGTTGTGGTAAGCGCATAATTCTCATCTGTCATCTAAAACATTTGTTTTCCTTTATAAATAAGTGAAATCCTTCCGTGCCAGAGGCAGGCTATTCAGATGCCTGGTGTGTAGCCGAGGCTGGAAAAGATGATCAAAAACAAGTCTGTGCATTTATTTTCCTATTCTATACCAAAGGAATTCCGCTGAGCTAATATATTTTATATGTATATGTACAATCATATGATCTACAAACAAAAAACAGACCTGATTGTATATTACCCTGAATACAGACTGATTTGCAGCAGTCAAGTAAAGACTGCCGTTGGTTTTCGGCAGCCTGTCCTGAAAAGAGATGGCTCCTGTGACCACACAATTTTAGAATAGCGGAACACAGAGTACTTTTTATTAACCTTAACCATCCCCTTTCCACAGCCTAACTCTAATCCTCCCCTAACCCTGATCATGGTCTTTCTGCAGCCTATCCCTCCCCTATCTGGAGCCTAACCCTAACCCCTTTCTGTCCCACAGCCAAACCCTAACCAGAACAGTACACGTAGCTTTCTGAAAATGGACCATTCGACATGATACCCGTTCCAGAATGTAGATTTTCATTTTTAAAATGCATTCGGGAATAGCATAATTTTAATGCTATTCCTGATTTACAGATATGTTTAATAAGCATAAAGGAAACTGCAATTTGAAAGGACATACTTACCAGCATCATATTTTTCCATGAAACCAAATGGACCATAATCTATGGTGATTGAAAGCAAGCTGAAGTTATCTGTATTGCACACACCTGCGTAACAGGCAATAGAAAGTACATGTTAAAGGCAGTACACGTAACTGTACGACCTAACATTAATGCGCACATACACTATCAATGATACTTATAGTGATTAATGTCCACCATAAGAAGAAACAATAACATAAGTAATAGCAATTATAATAATGGACTGGATCCAGACTTCAGGCTGTGGGGATCCCAAACTGGATTCCAGCTGGATCTAACCATACATGTGGGCTAGGGCAGGCCACTCCCATCGCTATCTCAGACGTCCACAAACAGATCCCTACCTTAAGCGTGGATAGCGCAGAGGGCGTGTTGCGTGACCTTACTCTACTATTAACATACATCCCCCCACTAGCATAAGCCCGTCAGAGACACTTCTAGTATGGAATTCTGGCTCACAAAATGCAGTCATTTTCCAAAAATGCACATTGTGAGTAAGGCTGGATCTGGTTCAATAATAATAATAATCATAATAAGAATAAGAATAATACTGAAAAAAACAATAATAGTAAAGAAACAAAAATACCAGAGACAATGTTTCAGGAAAAATAAGAGATTATATTCTCCATTTTATATAAGATTATATCCTCAATATAATGTAAGATTCCTGATAGGCAGCTGAAGGGACTGAAAAGACTGAGAACCTGTAGACACACAACAGTGGCCGAACCAATAATTCTGCATCAGAACATGGCCGCCCGATGCTGCATTCCTTAAGGAATTCAGTCTCCACACGGGTAGGTGGGCATAGCTATTTAACTTATACAGTAAGGGCTTGGCTACTAAGGATAATGCACTCCCCTCTCGCATACGTAACTTTGCTGACTTACATGTTCAGAACCGGCCTTTTCCTTTCGTATCTCTGGTCGTATGTACTGTCTTGTGTACTGTCTTGTGTACTGTCTTGTGTACTGCCTTGTGTACTGTTAGTGCCTAACCCCGCCCATACTGTGCAATATAAATGCCTCCCTCCTCCCACAATGCGTATAATTGGCTTGTGTATGGATGTCACGCCCTATCGTATGGAGTTACTTGCACACGCACAGTGCACAGTCAGATTTACACATGCCGCATGCACAAATTGACTGTTATTAAGTCTGGATCAGACACAAAGAGCCTGATCCAGAGCTACGATGTTACACTGAGCGGTCTAACGCTCCCCCAACACTCCCCCTTGCCCCAGCGTATTAACACTCGCTTACACCGGCTGAAGGTTACCCTAACTTCAGCCGGCATAAGCGAGTGTTAATCCCAGCCTCATTACCCTCGCTCCGCCCGCCTTACTACACTAACTGCAGCGCAGTAACGCTGGGGAACGCCCCCTCCAGCGTTACTACGCTGCTGCTACGGACGCCCGATCACAGACTATTTTAGACGATCTTCCACTTACACCCGGCGTATTAACGTCAGGCGTCGGAGGTCTAGTTCAGGCCCAAAGTCCCTACGTACAATTGAGCATTTAGCACGCACAGAGTCCAGGTTGCATAAATGAATTCCACACACAGGAGAGCAGAGGGAATGCACACATTCCTGTATGAAGAATAGTACATTCCCTATGTTATCCTCCGCAACAGAGGCTAACATACAAAATATGCCCTTAACTGGATCCGATCCACGCTGTCTAAGCACTTACATAAGAGTGAAAGGTTTACAAGTATCTCACCATGTGTAAACCCTACAGACATCCACCGAGCGATCATATCAGCAGTCTGAGAAACCACCTTGGAGAAGAACGCCTGCAATGATAGGCTTGTTACATGTGTTGCTGGTGCAAGACACTCATAATATGATGATAGAGTTAATGCTTTAAAGCGCTTTCTACCATCTCGGCGTCATATAACATTTTCCTCCATACAGGGAATAGCTTGTAATGCACCACAGCCTGCATAGGGGCAGCACAGTGACCTAATGATTAGCACTTGTGCGTCACAGCGCTGAGGCCATGAGTTGTGTGGAGTCTGCATACTCTCCTCTGGCTAGGACTTGCCAGAGTTCGTGTGCAATCTACGGCGAGTTTTAAATAGATAAATTTACGTCATAAGATTGTCGGAAATGAAGGTTTTTCAATCTCGCCGTAGTTAGAATTGCTGTATGTATATATATATATATATATATATATATATATAATATTTATTGGAAGTTACATTTTTTTAAGCTATTTTAATAATAATGGAGAAAACAAATATTTACGTTAATATTATAATAATATAATAATATACGGGGGACATTATTCAATATGCACAAGGGACAGTAAGATTTATTCTATATGCATGGGGGACAGTAAGATTTATTCTATATGCACGGGGGACAGTAAGATTTATTCTGTACGCACGGGGGACAGTAAGATTTATGCTATATGCATGGGGGACAGTAAGATTTATGCTATATGCATGGGGGACAGTAAGATTTATTCTATATACATGGGGGAACAGTAAGATTTATGCTATATGCACGGGGGACAGTAACATTTATTCTATATACATGGGGGAACAGTAAGATCTATTCTATATGCACGGGGGACTGTATGATTTATGCTGTATGCATGGGGGACAGTAAGATTTATGCTATACGCACAGGGAACAGTAGGATTTATTCTATATGCACGGGAGATAGTAACATTTATTCTATATGCACCGGGGACAGTAACATTTATTCTATATGCACGGGGGACAGTAACATTTATTCTATATGCACAGGGGACAGTAACATTTATTCTATATGCACCGGGTACAGAAACATTTATTCTATATGCACGGGGGACAGTAACATTTATTCTATATGCACCGGGGACAGTAAGATTTATGCTATATGCACGGGAACAGTAAGATTTATTCTATTTGCACGGGGGACAGTAAAATTTATTCTATATGCATGTGGGACAGTAAAATGTATTCTATATGCATGGGGGACAGTAAGATTTATGCTATATGCACGGGGGACAGTAAGATCTATTCTATATGCACGGGGGACAGTATGATTTATGCTATATGCATGGGGGACAGTAAGATTTATGCTATATGCACAGGGGACAGTAGGATTTATGCTATATGCACGGGGGACAGTAACATTTATTCTATATGCACCGGGGACAGTAACATTTATTCTATATGCACGGGGGACAGTAACATTTATTCTATATGCACAGGGGACAGTAACATTTATTCTATATGCACGGGGGACAGTAACATTTATTCTATATGCACCAGGGACAGTAAGATTTATGCTATATGCACGGGGGACAGTAAGATTTATGCTATATGCACCGGGGACAGTAAGATTTATTCTATATGTACGGGGGACAGTTAGATTTATTCTATATGCACGGGGGACAGTAACATTTATTCTATATGCAGGGGGGACAGTAACATTTATTCTATATGCACAGGGGACAGTAATATTTATAATACAGGAACAGAGGCCATTAACTATTTACATGATAGCAACGGGGGACATTAAATATTAGATTTTAAATTTATGGGGAACAATACGTATTATACATCCATGGGCATGCTGTGCCTTCTCTCAAATTGTTGTAGTTTAAAAATTGACAGGGAAAATCGCCCCTTAGTAAATGTTGGTAAAAAAAAACGCTGGAAATCTATAGCAATGTGCTGCAAATTTTTAAGGCGTTTTAAGTCACCCCTTAGTAAATCTAGGTCCTCGTTTTTGTGTGGGTTTCCTCTGGGTGTTCTGATTTCCTCCAACACTCCAAAAATAAAAACATGCTGTTAGGTTTACTGACTGCAAACTAAATTAAGCCTAGGGCAAGTGCTATATATTTCACATTGGAGCTGTTAGGTTGTATGATTCCTGTCAAACTGCAGTGTTAGTAGCAAAATGTAGGGGAATTTGAGTATGGAGAGAGAAAGTTTCCAAGTTTGTGTTAATTATGTAAAAAAAAAAAAGGAAAACTGAATAGCAAACTAACTGTAGATGTTTGGACAATAGAGGATAGTCTTAATGGGTGATAAAAATTATACTAGAGAGTGGGTGCAGTCCGGGTGAAGTCCAGTAACCAGAAATTAGAACATTTGTTTAGTGTAGACGAGAGCTGTATATACTGTGAAGATCTAAAATTGAGATCTGTGATATAGCTTGAGATGAGTGAGGCTATGTATGTGGGTGCAGTCTTGTTGATGGATTTGTTGGTTAGTAAAAGGCTTTTGTATTTGATTCTGCAAAAGACTGGCAACAAATATAGAAACTGACAAAGTGGACAAGCTCTAGCGGCATTCAATATAGACTGTAGGGGTATCATTTTAGAATGTGGGAGGCCAATAAGGAGTGCATTGCAATAATCAATGCAGGAGATGATTCGTGCATTACAGTGTCTTGTGTGAGATATTTGCATATTATGGAATGTTTCTTAGATGTATGTAACAGGATTTTGAAACAGATTGTATGTGGGAAACAAAGAATAGTACAAAGTCAAGGAAAACACCTAGGCAGTGATCTTTATGAGTAGGGATTAATTTAGTGTTATCAACAGAAATAGAGGGGCTGATTCAGAGATGCGATTGCGAAAAGATCGCAAATATACGCACCTTTGCTAAGATCTTAGCAGGTTCCAGCCCACTGCTAAACCAGACACTCCCCTTGCAAACAGCGGTGGATCTTAAACTTAGACCACCATTGACTTGCCTTAACTATACGCTGTCATTTGGGATCTTAAGTGACGTGGGAGCGTTCATTTAAGATCCTAAGTGTCAGTCCTCGCCCACTTTCCCTCATTTCCCTGCCTCCCCCCGCCCATTTCCATGCAAATCCTTAAGATCTTAAAGATTCGCTGCACTTAAGATCTTAAGTGCTTGCGTGCGATTCAAACTTACGCTCTTAGCGAACTTACGCTCCTAACCGCTACGTTAACGGCGTTGCACTATTACTACGCATGCGCAGTTTTGCGAATTTTCTAGGATCTTAAATATACGCACCTAAGTGCCGTGGAAATCGCATCTCTGAATCAGGCCCAGAGAGACCAGATGGATAGCTATTGTTATTGAAAATATTATCAGTTCTGGTTTTGAAAGATTATGTTTGAGATGGCAGAAGGACATCCAGGATGAAATGGCAGAGAGACATTCAGTTACACGGCCCGAGACAGCTACAAACAGATGATACTAAAATCAAAATTACTTTATTATTAGTTGTCCAAGGGAAGTTGTAGAGATAAAGGACAGCAACAGATTTAACACTAAGCTTTGTGGCACTCTAACAGATAGGGGAAAAGCAGGTGAGATGGATCGGGAAAAGCGATTAGATAGTAGGATCTGAACTAGGTAAGAGCTGTGTCCCAAATACCTAGGAATTGTAACATTTGTATGAGAAGAGAGTGGTCACCAGTGTCAGAAGCAGCAGAAAGATCCAGGAGAATTAGCAGAGTATTGATCTTTAGCTTTAGCAGTCATTACATCACTGACCCCTGTCGTCAGGCAGTTTCAGTGGAGTGAAGGAAAAGAAAGCCTGACTGATGAGGATCCAGAAGACTGTGTAAGGAAAGGTTGGGAGGCGAGTGAAAACAAGTCTTTCAAACAGCTTTGAGGGGCATGGAAGCTGGGAAATGGCATGATAATTTGAGGGAGGGTTGGGGTCAGAGGAAAATACCAGTAGAGAGAGAGAGTTTGCAGACTGTAGTTAAGGTTGGAATAAGCACAGAAGAATAAGCACAGAAGACAGACATCGACTGACCTGTATTAAGGGTACAGGATCAGGAGGACAGATAGAGGGCTGTATGCAGACTATCGGACATATAACATATACGTCCGGTGTTTAGCGGTTTTTCCTACTGCGCATGCGTAGTACATTTTTTACGTTATCTACGTATCTTTTCCTTACGTAGATTGCGTAAATGCGGTGCTTTAAAAACATTGCAAGGCACTGATGGAAGTTGGTGGATTTTGCACAGCAGGGTATTAAATGTTCAAAAAAAGGCATTTTGGGTTTGAAGCCTCAGTAGAAATGAGAGATATATTTATTTATTAACAATTTTTTATACAGTGTCTTTATATTATGTAGCGCTTTACAATGTGTAAGCAGCCAATCACAGCTGTTCCTTGTCTCACTGGAGCTACAGTCTATATTGTAAACCATACCGAATCTCAAGGCCCAAAGACTAACACCCCCCCTGTGCAACCTGGAAACCATGAAGAGTCTCCTACAGAAGGTAGACCGGATAAACTCAGGCCCATTATGACAGAAGGGCTAAAAAGGACCAAGGCCCGATGCCCTGCTTGTCTGCCAGGACCCCTCCATGCTACAGTGTCCCCCAGAGTGGATGAAAGGGAAAAGCCCCTTTAGATGCTCCTGCATTTCCCTTGGCTGCAATCCATCAATATGTCTTTGACAGAGCTACTGAAAGGTTGACTCAAGGTGATGGAGAGTTCTGTGATCCTCAGTTTGTTACGAGCTGTAAGTGAGAGACTAAACATAAGGAATTCAGTTGAAACAGATCATTCTTTAGAACTCACCAATACTTTGTTGGGATCTGTTGTGTTAATGGATGGAAAGTGTTCTTTAATGATAAAATCAACTAATTTCCTATAAAACAAAGTATTAAATCAATGGCTATTAACACATTATTTTTTTCTTTAATAATGAAATGTAATAATTGTTGAAACAAATAGCAGAGAGTATATGACTTTTAATTAGGTTCTTTTAAAAATATTTTAAAGAACTTCATTACAAATCAGATTAGTAGAGAGAGTCTCTATTTCAAGCATGGGAAAAAGCCAAGTCAATGATGGATACAATGGTCTGCAATGTAGGGTGGAAAAAACAATGACTGGCCAAGCGCTAGACCAGGCCTGGCCAATCAGTGGCTGTTATGAATCTATCCCAGCATGCTTTGCAAGGCATAAACTATGCCTAAGCAGTAATGGGAGTCTGGGACTGCCTATAGATCCACAAAACTTGGAGAGCCACAGAATAGTCTGGCCTGTACTATTGGGAGTAATCCTTTGATCACTTTTGTGCTGTGCCCTACAGAATCTGCTCTAATCAGTCAGACTTAAGTATAACAAGACCACCTTTCCTGGCTGCGAGATATTTACATCTAAGCTGTGACTGCGCAATGCAAGTCTGACAACACTCCGGAAGTTTCTCGTGGTGCAAAAGATAAATAATTTATCAATAATAAGGCAATTGTAAGGGAGAAATCAATATATTTATTATATATTCATGAGTAAAAGAATAACAGGCATAAGAAATCAGAGATCCCAACACGCAGAACACGTAGCATGTTACAGAACAGCCCCTTACCGTAATAAGTCAAATTCACCAGAAATGGTCAAAACCTCAAGTGAGCCAATGCGGAACCATGATTTTGCAACTCGTAAGACCATAGCCGCTGTGCAAAAAAGAAACAAGCAACAAATGTTTTATTTTGTGCTCACCACATTAGTTTTTAGCTTTATCTTTGGTCAATATTTGCTATACAGACGACAATAAAATATTATACTGTAATGTGTGTCTTGTATATTCTATCTATTCTATATATTTGTGACCTTCACAAATGCTTATACACATGGCTTGTAAGTTACCTGGAGTTAGAGAAAGCCATAGAACCACTGAAACTCTGCAACTACTATATAGACTTCACAGTGTTATTACAGCAGGATCTGAAACCATTTTAGGAGGATCTTTATACATAAAAGACTAACGCTCACCTTTTCATGTGACAGATACCTATTCACTTAAAAGACCGCATGCACGCAATCTACATAACGAAACGCTATGCAGATAGTGTAAAATATTTACTATGCGTGCGCGTTAACGCAGCACTTAGAAATCGGCATGTAACTTACCAAAACATGTGCTTGTGAATCCGGTCCAGAATGTTTATATCTGTAGTGAGAACTAACTAATGAACTAATGTAAAAAGAACAAACCCCAGTCTCTTGCACAAGGTGATATAATATTATCAACCTACTGAACCCTTTAGGGCATTATCTAAAGTGACTGTTTCTGTGCTTTTTATAGAGAAAGAGGTTGATCAGCTGAATTTTTTACATTTTTCCAGAGCTCAACACCACCACACTGCCACCTGCTGACCAATGCATGCAATGACAGTCAGAGATTAAATATCTACAGACAAGTATGCCAGTAATTTAACTTCTTTTTCACACTTAAAAAACCCCTATTTTCATTACATAATATATAATATTGAATTATCAATAACAATATTCTTATTGAAGTAAATAACTTGTGTCATGTATGTATTTGAGGAATAACACCTGTATACAATGACTGGTGGCTGTCAGGAAATCCTGTGAAGACATAGCACAGTACATACCCCTTTCTTTCTTAATGTTTCCGTTGTAGAACTGATCTCTCCAGACAGCATCATTGCTCACCACAAGACTAGTATGATAAAGAGAAAAATAATTCCTATATAACCAAGCCTACAATTCATTCAACATGTAAAAATCCTATGTGACTTTACCCTGTTACAGGGTGACATTTCAGAGGTAGACTCACAACTGTTCCCTAATGACCAATCTATACATGAGCGGAATGGGGCGTAGTTTCGACAGATCACTACAGCTGGGTTGATTTGACAAGATGATTTTTTTCTCTCAATCACTACCGATCCAGAATGCAAATTCCCACACACTTGTGTTAAAGTACAAACACAGGTAACCATGAAAATGGAAAATACATTTGTTTGGATAGTCATCGGCAGCTACATATCCCATCATGCTCTGCCAGCTGTGCCCGTGTGTCTGGGAACATCTGTAGTGCACACATGTCGCCACATGCTTGGCTGTGTATATGGGACCTACAAAAATACATAGAAAATGTGCTGCAGCCATATTGTGGGTAAACTGGTATTAATGAGGGGTCCGGGGGGAAGGAGGGCCCATGGGAGTTGCTCCTCCTGCACTGTAAGCAAAATGTCAGAGGCTGGCAGAATAAAACAGTGCTTGGCACTCCATATACAAGGGCTGAGCTACGGAGCATTCAGCACTCATACATGGAGCGCCTCTGACAGACCCGCTCAGCCCTGCCACCAGTACCGCATGCATAGGCAGCCCTAAGCATAGGCGGCCACCTGAGGCCCCGCAGATCCCAGACCAGACACCGCTAATAGCGGCTTTCCTGGTCGCAGACTATAGCCTATGATCGACACTCTGTAAGAGGGAAGTGCGAGCGGGCGTCTGGTTGCTCCGCAGATGCCATTGGTTATTTTATTGAGATTGTGAGACTATTTGATGGGGCCCTTTCTCATTTTTCACCTAGGGCCGCGTCTGACCGCATGGCTCTGCCCAGTCCCGTCCAACCAGACTCGGGCCCCGTCTCCAACCTAGGGGCCGAGCCTGTCATGTTGACATAAAATGAAATAAGAAAAAACATCAAGAACAAACATTACGGAAAGATAATCTCTGCAACAAAGACCATTCCACACACACAGATAATGATGAGCGATAGTTATAAAATGGCTGCACGTGATTTCCAGCTACGCACCTGGCGGCTCTGCTGGTGGGAATCTTCAGGTAATACATGGCCTCACTACACAAGAATTCTCTTACCGAGGACCGGAGCACAGCTCTCCCATCACCATTCCTAGGGAGCAGACGACATAACGTACATAGGACCGGATCCTGCATCAGTAGTAGTGCTTGCGTGTGGAAATGATCCCTTGCACATGTGCACGCTACAGATCCTCCAGATGCAGAATTCCGCGCTGGAGGCTGGCCTGGCAGAATGCTTAATGCATGTCCACATGGTGGGTGTGTGGGAGGAGGTATTTAAATCATACAGTAAGGGTTTGGCCAAGCTGTTACATGTTATCACAACAATTGAGGCAGCGTGTAAACATTCTCTGTCCCGGCGCTCCATTCCATGTTTTCCCTTTAGCGTTTCCCTAGTCTGAAGTGTTCTGGCGGTTACCTGGTGGTCTTCCGCAATAGAGACTGAGGCCCGGATACTTTAAAAGACCACATATACGCAATCTACGGAACTAAATAATACGGTGTTGTGAATCCGGGCCTGAATACCCACAATGCTACAAGTGCTTGTTCACAGAACAGATGACCTGCTGAGCACTCTCTGAGCTGCTGAACTATGTTCTGTTAAGTTTCCATTGATACAAATATATATAGATGAAAAGGGGATTTACTATTCCAAAGCCTACCTTTCCTTATATAAATTGCTCAGAGCTTCCTGTATTACCTTGAGTATGGTGTTTTCCCAGAGCCTTTTAACTGAAGTTCCCATCTCTCTCCATACCTACGGGATGATATCACATAGTATCAGCAGATGCAAAGAAAGACATTTCACAATAATAAGACTTACCCTCCCCGGTCTCCCAGAGCAGCATTCTAGAACGTACTGTTATACGTGTGTTATATCCAGCAATTCTTCATTGCTTTAATGTGTGAAAATAATTGTTTTACAAATGATTTGTAATAAATAAAGGCTTGAGCAAAAATAAAAAAATATGGTATAAACAAAGTAGAATCTATCCTTCCAGGAGCCAGATAACATCAGGTCACTTACACACACAAGGGGCCTGATCCAGACCTACGCAACCCGGCGGTAATACACCGGGCATTAGCGTAAGATCTTCTGGAAAGCCGATCTGAGCATGCGCTGACCAGATGTTGGCCGGCGTTACTACGGCGTTATGTCCGTAGTATCACGTAGTCACGGCTGAGGGGGCATCCCTCGCTGTTACTACGCACATGTTAGTGTAGGTGGGCGGGGGGAGGTAGTTTAATGTGGGAGGGAGGGGTTTTAGGTGATACGCTGCCATGCGAGCGTATTTTCTTTCAGCCGGCGTAAGCGAGGGAAAATACGCTCGCACAGGGGGGAGTGTACACCGATACACTGTGCTTTACTAAGCACAGTGCATCGGCGTAGGTCTGGATCAGGCCCAAGGTGCGTAAGTGGCCTGATTTGACTGGAGTTACGATAGCAAGCAAATGGTCTGTGCTTCCCCACTAAAGTGGGCGGGGGGAAGCATGGTAATTGCACAGTGTGGGAGGGGGCTCCTACACTGGTGCGAATCAGCGGTCATACGGATCCTCACGATGGATTTAAGGCAGGCTTATGGCAGCGTAAGCCCGCATGAGAGAGAGGAGTGACAGGAGGCGTGCGGATGGAAAACTGTGGGGGGTCTGGGTCCGGTTCCTGGATATTAACTGTCAATCATTTAGTCTATCCCAGATGTATTGACTTTTCTCAGTGATAATAACATTGGACCTGATTCACAGCTAAGAAAATGCTGCTTTTTAGGTGCGTATATTTAAGAAGGGATATACTGTGCATGTGTAGTAACTTAATATATGCAACTTATGTTGGACTTAAGAACGAGGCGGCTCTGAATCACCATTACGTAACTATTTCCTCAAGGTTCGTAATGATTAAAGAATGAAGGGGCATGCCGGGAAAACTTAAGAACGAAGATAAGAAGATTGGGTGGAGGAAGCCATTTAAATGAGGAAATCTGGGCGCAGTTAGGCAAAGACATTCTCAATTAGCCGCCCACACAACAATAAACTTATGAAGATCAGGTGGCCCTATGGCATTCGTAAGTTGGTTGAGAAGCTGAAAACCAAGTGTGTGTCAGGGGATTCGCCTTGCTACTTTTTGCGTATAACTAAGAACCTAAATCATTCTTAAGTGTGAATACAGTGTGAATACATAGCGAATACAGTGTGAATACAGAGTGAATACAGTGTGAATACAGAGTGAATACAGTGTGAATACAGAGTGAATACAGAGTGAATACAGTGTGAATACAGTCCATTTAGAGTAACAGGGAAGTCCTCACTTGGGACATTGTAGAGTCTGGAGCTCTAAGGTCAATAGGAGTGTGGGAGATGTTTCTGCTATGTGTAATAATGCCACTTTCACATGTAAGATTTCAAATGGAAAAGTCTTTGGTAAAGTCTTGTTAGTACATCAATAGCCATGAAATAAATGAACAGTAGTAAGGGCTTTAAACAGTTTTCAGTGTCACGTTTATATAGTTTGTGCAGTGGGTGAAAAAGTATCTGACCTATTCACACTTAAGGCTTGTCTCCAATCCATGTCACCTCTTCTAGTACACATTGATGGCTACATGTAGATGTACATAGCAGGCTGGACCTAGATATACTTCCGCAACAGAGACTAAAGTATGGAATTTCTGATTCACATCACCGCACATAGGAAAGCTGGGCACTACCCCTGCACTCCCCCCTGCTCCCCTACAGGCGGTTAGTGAATCCGTGTCTCGGGGTCAACCTTCCGCACACAAGGAATAGAGGATCGTACGTGAGGGCTAAACCCAGCTCTAACAGTATGATTTAAATGCCTGGTTAGATTAGAGTGAGGGGAAGGTTGCTGGATGAGGATGGTTAGGGAAGAGTTAAAGTTAGGCTGCAGAAAGGGGAGGGTTAAGGTTAGGGTTAGGGGTGGCTTAAGATTAGGTTGCAGGAAGGGGATGGATAGAATGAAGTAAACTTACCTGTGGCCATTGGAGTCTTTGTAGAGAGAGTAGTCAGCGCTTTATTGTCACAAAGTGATCTGTCCAAAGACAGATCATCAGAGCAGCGATCTACACCCCCTCCCATCATACACAATCATCCGAGTCACAAGAAAACGTTACTGGTCACAGATCCCCATTTCCACTGTGGCCTGTTATTATGCATGTAACTAAGCTCTAATGAAGATACATAGAACAACATGTTATAAAGAGCAACTCTGTACCTGTTAATATAAGTGGATATTAAATGCGCTCTGCCGTCCCCCAGCTGGCCGGCCCAAACGCCAAACTAATGGAAAGAAGAGAGACGATGAGC
>WWET01000465.1:425394-443824 GCA_011038615.1 Limnodynastes dumerilii | reverse complement strand
TCCTGTCAAGATTGAGAGACCCAGCCAATCAGGAGAGACTGCAGCCAGCCAATAGGCTGGCTGCCGGCTCTCCAGCACAGATTATCGCTCCCATCCTGTGGCAGTGTATGGTGCCGATATCGGGACCTTTCCTCAGGGGTAAATCGTACCGTTTATCGGCAGCCACATGCTGGGAGCAATAATCGCTCTAGTGTATGGCCAGCTTAAATGTGGGAATTGCTGTTAGGATATTTAATACATGTGCAGATCTTTGGTGTGCAGCCACCTCATTGGTAAACATTTGCTTGCATTGAGATGCTCATTGTAACACACTTTTTTTTTTTTTTTTTTTTTTTTTTTTTTTAAATCACACCAGTGTAGGTGCAAAGTGAGATATTTCTTTATTGGTTTTAATTTTTATGATGATGGCTTACAGCTTATAAGAACACCAAAAGCGAAATTTCTCAAAATTAGAATATTACATGAAATAAAAAAAAAATACAGAAATGTCAGCCCTCTGAAAAGCTCCGAAGCTCTGAAGTACTCCGTACTTGGTTTGGGCCCCATTTGCACAAATTACTCCCTAAATGTGGCGTGGCATGGATGCTATCATCCTGTGGCACTGAGGTGTTATGGAAACGTCACACTGGGCTTCCAGCATCTTGGATTGTGCCCCTTCCATTCTTCCACCAGACTCTAGGACCTTGGTTTCCTTTCTTTAGTCCAGGTTAGATGCTTCTGACGTTGTTTGTTGTTCAGGAGCGTCTTGACAAGAGGAATACGACATTTGAAGCCCATGTCCAGGATCCGTCTGGGTGTGGTGGCTCTTGATGCACTAACTCCAGCTTCAGTCCACTCCTTATGCAGCTCCCCCACACTTTTGTATGGCCTTTTCCTGACAATCCTCTCCAGGCTGCGGTCATCCCTGCTGCTTGTGCAGACCTTGCCCTTCCACTTAACTTTCTATTAATGTGCTTTGATTCAGCGCTTTGAGAACATCCAACTTCTTTTGCAATTTCCTTTTGAGGCTTTCCCTCCTTGTGGAGGGGGTCAATGATGGTTTTCTGCACCACTGTCAGGTCAGCATCTTCCCCATGATTATGAATTCTACTGATCCAGACTGAGAGACCATTTAAAGGCTCAGGAACACTTTACAGGTGTTTTGGAATAATTTGCTGATTAAAGTGTAACACTGAGCCTAAAATATTGAACCTTGTCACATTATTCTAATTTTTGTTTTGATTTTGGGGTTTTCAAAAACTGTAAGCCATAATCATCCAAATTAATACAAATAAAGGCTTGAAATATCTCATGTAATGAGTCTATATAATATATTAGTTTCACCTTTTAAGTTGAATTACTGAAATAAATGAACTTTTGAACGATATTCTAATTTTTGGAGTTTCACCTGTATTTTTATTTAGTAAACAGAATCCAATAAGGAAGTTTTAGATAGTTAATACTCATGGTATTTGAGCCTATTATGTAGTCTCTTAGGGCTGATGTTCACCATTGGCACAAGCTAGTTTCCTGCTTGGTTTCATTTTATAGTTGAATACCTTTGTTACACATAAAGCCTGGCAGCTCACATACTGGAGCCATGTTTTTAGTGCACTTGTATTTCTCTATCTTTCAGGCTGTCCTCGCGGGAGATTTTATACTGTCTGCTGCCTCTGTAGCCTTGGCAAAAATAGGAAATACCACAGTGATTTCTGTCTTATCTCAGGTCATTGAAGATTTGGTACGTGGTAAGTAAATTATTTGCGCTTTTTATGGATATGTATTTTTTTCTAAATATTTTTAGATCTAACAAACTTGATTGTCTGCAATTGTATCTCTGCAACCAGTTCATCATCGCTTTGGTTTAAAGGGTGTGGGTTCCCGTTAAGATGATCTGAATTCTGACAGTTAACACATTCAGCTGGATACAGACTTAAGTGCTAAACCATGCTGACTGCAGGGGAGTCATATTTCCTCTGTTTGAAACCGTATTAGAGCTGAGAGGTGATGTTTCCTATCCCAAGTCTAAATAACAGTGTGATAGTAAAGCTGGTCAGTATCTGTGTGCAGTAAGCAATTCAAAGATATATCCCTGCATGCAAAGAATACAATTAACTTGACTCCCCCTGAAGTCAACATGGTTTAGCCCAGGAGTAACTCATTTCAAGCACTTAAGTCTGGATCCAGCCCAATGCCGCTAAAATGCAGCCTTCACTGATGGGAATTTTTCTATTGAACAGATTCATTATTGCAGCAGAATATTGTAACGTAGACTTGTTTATTCTGTGTTACAATAAGCCTGACCCTAACTCTAACCCTTATTCCTAACACTGGACCTGATCCGGACCAGAGTTCTGTAAATCCGCGGGCGAGAGGAAAGTAAAGGCCCGTCGCTCCCCTCTCACGTACGGAGTTCTGGGACCAGATTTACTAAGCTGCGGGTTTGGAGAAGTGGAGATGTTGCCATGGCAACCAATTAGGTTCTAGCTCTCCCTTTCCTTTTACATACTAGAGAATGTTAGCTAGAATCTGATTGGTTGCTATGGGCAACATCTCCACTTTTCCAAACCCGCAGCTTCGGAAATCTGGCCCCTGGACTCCTAAATGTCCGCAACCCTACCTTATGTTCTCTGCGTGGACCTGCGTCTGTCCGAACGAAGATTCTGGCGGAAGTGCCTACCGCCGCCCACTCTCCTGCATACCGATCCCCGCTTCACTTGCAGAGCATGAGTGATGCCCATCAGGCGGATGTCCTAGCGGATGGGACTTGGTTCCGTACACTGGGAGATCTGTTACATGCATGCGCACTCAGATTCTGCAAGCAGCATGTTACTGATTCAGGATCAGGCCCTGTCACTAACCGCGGCAGCACACACATAAAACAGGCACGATCACAGCAGGCATCGCAGGTAGGGGGAACGTCTGGTTTGTCCTGAGCTGATACAGATGACAGGATGCTCTCAGCTCTTTCACTGTCCAAAAAGCCATTGTGAGGATGGCAGCTACATGCAGGTTATAAGGTTCAGTCTGACTTTACACCAGTAATCATCTATTTCGGTGCTTCCTGACATGTGACCTTTTTAGATTTATATAAGTAACATACAGAATCATTTAGTGTATCAGTGAATGTGGATAAAATGTCACTAATGAATTACCAGTCATTACAGTCCAGGGGCCAGATTTGGAAAAATTGAGATGTTGCCCATAGCAACCAAACCCGCAGCTTAGTAAATATGGTCCCAAATGTCATTTATATTATGACATTTCGGAAGTATTTTTTATAAGCCGCCTGCATTACATGAAATTTACAGACAAATACTAACATAAGACTCGGCTGCCCGCGTGTTGACCTGCAGTCGTGCTAATAAACATTATTAGGATTCTGGAACTTGGCCATGACATAAACCATGTTACTCTGTTCACTGCCGTCCAGGTGAATTTCTCCAGTTGGGCTCCAAAGAAAATGAAAATGAAAGATTTGCTCACTATCTGGAAAAGACGTTTAAGAAGACAGCAAGTCTCATAGCCAACAGCTGTAAAGCAGTATGTACGTTCCGCTTTTTCTATAGTTAAATGGAACATATAGGGCTTATTAAACAAAATAGGTGTAACATGGCTAGCCGTTTATTCATAAAGCACCGCAGTAGTAGCCAGTGGGACAGAACAGGGGCATACATTGTAGATAAAATTAATTACCGTATTTCCCCACGTATAAGACGCTCCCTTGTATAAGACGCACCTCATTTTTAGAGCCTAAATTTAAAAAAAAAAAACTATTTTAAATGTATTTTTTTTTTTTTATGTATTTTTAGCGTTAATTAACTAAAAAATGGGGGCATCTTATACAAGGGATCAGGGAATTTAAGACTGAACTTACCTTTTCTGTCCCTCAGGCAGTTTCAGGCTCTCTTCTCCGCAGCTGTGACTCCGACTGGCTCCCTGGTAGTGCGCGCTGTAGTCACGTAACGTCAGTGTAAAGCGCGCGCCGCCAGGGAGCCAGCCGGAGTCAGAGCTGCGGGTGAGAGAGCCTGAAACTGCCGGAGGGACTGAAAAGGTAAGTTCAGCCTTACATCCCCCGTATAAGACGCACCTGGTTTTTACACCTATTTTTGGTCTAAAAAAGGTGCGTCTTATACATGGGGAAACATACGGTATGTGAAAACTAAGGGTTAGGGAGTGGATTGTGATAAGTGCACTTACTTTGGGCTTGGATTTGGTTGAATGGAGTAGTGGCATAAACTAGGGTGAGGTGGAGGTTACAATAGCTATGGTGGGAAAGTCTGAATAGTATATGAGTAGGAAGCATCCCCCAGTATGAGGGTCAAGGCCATTACGAGACACCAAAGGAAAACGTAAGAAAATAAAGCTAGGAACACACTACAGTTACTTTCACACAATGCAATATATATTGTTATATGACCAGCAATGTGCATAGAGATTCATCCATACACAATAATGCAATTTTCTGGGGATCTGTTTTTCACCTCCCATAATCCTCTTCTGAGACAAAAATTTTAATATGCACGAGCACAAATGCGTCCCTGTCACAGGAAGTCAAAGAGCGATCGCTGCGCAGAAGGTCGTGACGTCGTTCACACAGACCATTTGGAAAGGCATTGTGACAGCTTTGATCAGTAAAATCAGGACTTTTTAATAAATAAATCTAACTCCACTCCACTGACCACCATAGTGCTTCAATATTACTCTATATCGGGCCTGGCCTACCTGTGGCTCTCCTGGTGTTGTGAAACTACAAGTCCCAGCGTGCTTTGTTAGGGATCAGCTATGGCCATGCAGTCATAGTATGCTGGGACTTGTAGTTTAACAACACCTGGAGAGCCACAGGCCGGCTCTATACTATTACAGCCAGCAATTATACTATACTCTGGCATGTCTGCATGAGATACGATGGTTGACAAAGTAAAGTAAACTTGTAATTATCATGAAAATTTATTACTGTGTGTGTAGTTTTTGTCATGTATACTCAAGACACTCAGTGTATATTTCTGTGTATGTTTTTTAGGTGTCCATCTTAGGATGTCCTGACCCCAAGGTCCATGAGATTGCTTACCAGTATGGCAAGAATGTGGGAATAGCCTTCCAGGTAAGGTTTAACCATGACTGAATGGAGGGGATGAATGAAAGGACAGCTTTCAGAATAGCGTTTACACCTCTGAATAAGGTGTATAAAAGGAGTTTATATTACTAAAGCTGGCCATACACTAGAGCGATTATCGGCCCGATTAACAATTATCGGGTGATCGGGCAAATAATCGCTCTAGTGTATAGTACAGATCAATTTTTCAAACGCACCAGAAACGCTCTGTATGATTATTTGTGCAAGCTCCCGATATTCTAAGGGAGCCAATCAGCAAACTGAATGGCTCCCTATTCTTTAAAGCTGCTGCTGTATATCAATGTACAAAGCTGTTCTGACAGCTGTGAAGGTATACTTTAAAGCTGTTAAAGCAGCATAGTACATAGATATACAGCAGTGGCTATTGCAAGGAGTAGTACAGACCGGGATCAGCCGAAACCGTCCTGTGTGAAGCGCGGCTTCAGCTGATTCTTATCTGTATTACTGCCTGCAATAGCCGCTGCTGTATCTCTATGTGCTATGCTGCTCTGATGGTATCAAAGCTGTCAGAGCAGCATAGTACTAGTCCTAGTGTGTGCTCAGATTTAGTGGATTGGCAATTGCTAAACAATCCGTAGACACTGCTAATGTAATGTGCTGTACATGTACTAGCATTGGGTTTCACTAATGTACGTTATCCTGTTCTGTATATAGCACATAGCAGAGTAGAAGGTTGGCGTATAATTACATATCTATCAGTATTGTATGTCATAGTGATCACATGACTGGATGGGGAGACATTGTAGTGTGGTAGCGCTTGAAATCCTCATGTTGTGCAGCAGATTCTTACGTGACTTGTGTTTTCCTCTCCTAGCTCATCGATGATGTGTTAGATTTTACATCTTGTGCCGATCAACTGGGGAAACCGACAGCTGCGGATCTGAGATTAGGATTGGCGACCGGTCCAGTTTTATTTGCTTGTCAACAGGTAGAGCTCATCAAATCAGTACGGCTGCACATCCACGATCGATAGACATAACATTCTTCTCAGATATATTGCATTTACTAATTCTGACATTAACTGTCCAGTGAAATCCTTTCTAAACATATCTCTACAATTAACATCAGCAGGTAACATTTACTTAATTATTGTTATTTGACCTTCTGTGATCACAAAGAGAGTTTCCCCACACTTAACACTATTGCTTTGTTTCATAAACGGACTATAGACCACCCACCTGGTATCCACCAGCTTCAATCTGCATTGTTTTGTGCACTGGAGCCTAAAATCTAAGGGTGCAACAGGATGTAGAGACTGCACATGGTAAACTGTACAGAGCAACTAATATGGTGCATGGCCTGTGTCTCAGTACGTACCAGGAAAGACTAGAGGAAGTAACCTTGTATAGCTCAGAGCAAAGGAGGGAAAGGTGTGATACAATAGCAGCTTTCACATATATCAATGGGTGTAACCAGGCACAGGGAGGTAGCATTTTTCAAAGGAGTAGTAATAGAACACAAGGACGTGTATAAACTGGTGGTCGGTTTATAGGAAACGTGTTGAAAAATGACTTCATTGAAAGGGTGATAGATAAGAGGAATAGCCTCCCATCTGAGGTGGTAGACGCTAACACAGTGGAATAGTTTAAACATGCTTGGAATAAATATAAGGATGTCCTAAATCTTCAACTAAATCGAAGGGTCTAGGGTCAGTATAGTTATAAATAGATAGCTGGGCAGACTGGATGGGCCATGTGGCTCTTATCTGCCATCACTTTCTATGTTCCTGTTCTTTACCTGGAATTGTTTTATTTTTCTCCGATGTTTCCTTATAACTAGTTTCCAGAGTTGAATGCTATGATAATGAGAAGATTCAGTTTACCTGGAGATGTTGAACAAGCATGGCAGTATGTTCGTCAGGTAAGAAACTCTTTCTGGGTGGTCAATAGTGTTCTATCCACTATACGTTATATAATGTTCCTCTGAACATTCCACCCATTTCTTATGGAGTGAAGGGTTAGGGTCATAGGGCCGGATCCAAACCTACAGGTGCCCGAGGTCGTTAGGTCCGGCATCGTAGCAGGGAGTGCATGCCCCGTTGTCAGTAGCAAATTCCTATGTTTATGGCCGCATACCTGATCGTAGCGGGGCTTCCTCCTGCCCCGTCCCCTCATTACCAAGTCTATCTCCGCCTTCACGGCAGAGATACGACATTCGTAATGGTGGGGACAGCCTCTTTGTTGTTAGAGCCGGGGTACGTAACGTTTGTTGCATACGCCGACCCTTAGGCTGTCGTAAAAAGGTTGCGCAAATGACGTACGAGGTGTAACCTAGGATCGGCCCCATAGACTGAACATTGCAAGTGGAATCCAATTGTAAACTTGTATGGAGACATCCATCTATGATATCTGTAGTAAAGTAAGTTTACCTCCTCTCCACCAACCAGAGTGACGGTGTCCACGAAACCACCTACCTCGCCCAGCGGTACTGTAATGCGGCCATCCAGGAGATCAGCAAGCTGCAGCCGTCCCCGGAGAGAGATGCTCTCATTCAGCTGACGGAAACTGTGCTGACAAGGGACAAATGAATGAAAAACTGGGACTACTCCAGGCAGCTAACACCAAACCGTGCCTAATGCAACACAAGTAAACACAGCCTGTTTTACTTCCAGTGTGGGCCACCAAAAAACACTTTTAAGATCTCATTGTTTAATATGCCTTTCACCATTGCTGTACTGTATTATTTTTTTTTACTGTTATTATTGTCAGGTTTTATCAAAGAAGCCATATCATGTATAAATCAGTGCTAGAGGGGGAATTGGGTTCAAGAAGTATATTTTGCAGTAGACTTGGTTCAGTTTTGTGAAGCTATAATGGAAATATGTTTTGTTTGTTTTATTTTATATATATTTTTTAAAGATTTTGTGATGGCTGATTAATTAAAAGCAGATCTGGCATGGAATTGTTGTAGTACCTCAAAGCCAACACCAGGTGGTGTAGGTTTAATTGTTAGCCCTAGCACATGTGAAAGCTATGCATTTGTAAACATGGGTCTAGGTACAACTTTTTAAAATAGGTTTCGGCTGTATTATTGTGGATGGGGGCTAAACAGATATTTTAATGGTTTGATTATGTATATGTCCTTTTTTCAGGAATATTTTGATAGTAAAGGCAATCTCAGCCAGGGAAAGGTGAAGTGCTATCTTTTAAGCCAAATTACATTTAAAACGAGTTGTATAGTTGTACTTGGTTTGGGTAAGGTACAATGCATGATCTTATAATGAATGTTGGTTCTGTAGAGTGTGTATGGAATATTTTTAGTTTTTGGGGGCTAACTTGCAAGATCTTGATTGCCTATTTTAATTAGTGTGGCCTGGGTATGAATATCACAGGGGCAATGGCAGGCTTGGGAAAGATAATGGGGGCTTGGTCATGTATACACACACCCTTTAATTACTGTTTATTCATACTGGAAAATGAGAGGAATAGCTTGAAAGCTCTAATGGCATCACACCGTAAGCTTATAGCCCTATGAAAGTGGCTGGAGAGTGCAGCTCAGAATTGGTTCAGGTCTAAGTAAACCAGCTACTAGTGATAAGTAGTCACTGGGGGCAGGGTGACCAGCTCCATTTAATGGTTTAGGTTGGATAATAAATGGGATAGTTTTGTATTAGAGCTAACCTGGTCATGGGCTGGGGTTTAAACAAAACCATTACTAAGCATTTAATTCATACGCACACTAAGCAGTTGTGGATAAGGGGCAGTTGTAATAGCTAATAATATGACAATAATGGTTGGCTTTGAGAAACTACTTCATCCCATCTTATTTCAGCACCTTATTATAGAGATAATATTCAAACTAAACCAGCTGGAAGTCCATGCTGTCTGAGATGATCAGATCCATTAGGGTTGTATCATATTATAAGTCTTCGGGAAACGACAATGGGGCTGATTCAGAGATACGATTTCCACGGCACTTAGGAGCGTATATTTAGGATCTTGGAAAATTCGCAATACTGCGCATGCGTAGTAATAGTGCAACGCCGTCTACGTAGAGGTTAGGAGCGTAAATTCGCTAAGAGCGTAAGTGTGAATCGATCGCAAGCACTTAAGATCTTAAGTGCTGCGAATCTTTAAGATCTTAAGGATTTGCATGGAAATGGGCGGGGGGGAGGCAGGGAAATGAGGGAAAGTGGGCGCGGGCTGACACTTAGGATCTTAAATATACGCTACTACGTCACTTAAGATCTCAACTGCCAGCGCAGAGTTAGGGCTAGTCAATGGTGGTCTAACTTTAAGATCTGCTGCTGTTTGCAAGGGGAGTGACTCTTTATGCAGTGGGCTGTAACCTGCTAAGATCTTAACCTTAGATGCGTATATTTGCGATCTTTTCGCAATCGCATCTCTGAATCAGCCCCAATGAGTCTAATATTTGTCTGTAAAAGCTGCTTCTGTATATACTATACATAGCCCATAGGCCCTTGGGCTTTGATGTTGGCTCTTAGAGTCCTCGGTCAGATAACAGGTACCTGTGAATGTAGTGTATTGGAGGAGGGATGGCCACAGTCTATGTTCTAAGTTGGTTGATGTTTTCCCAAAGCAGAGATCATTTGGAGCATAGAGCCAAGCTCTGCATACGATGCAGGATTTCATGGATATAAATCACTGTTAGACAACCTATATAATATATTTTGGATAAGTTAACACGAGCACTCTTCTGGTGCTCCAGATTGTATCAGAAGATTACCTTTGTTATTTATTGTGATCCCTGCCTTTATTTTCCTACGCAATTTACATAAACACAATGTGGAAGTAATCTATAATCCTGGTGTGTGAGAGTGCAATATAGTATGGATCTTCCCTCTTCCCCTCCATTGTAATGCAATGTCTGATGTCAGCCCCATTATTTGAGAGGTAGGGAGTATCCAACTAGCTGCCAGGATGCACATTCCCATTGCTGTAGCATAAATCTAACATCACACCTTCCCATTACACTCTGTGAGATGACTGCTGTACACAAAAAGGATACTGAAAGTAAGTTGATCACTTTTGCTTGCAACCCAGAACAGCATAAGTGCAGTGTTTAAAATGGTAAACTGTAGATTTGCATTTTATTATGTCCCTATGCACCCCATAAATACAATATAATTTTAGGGTTTTATTTTATCGCAGAAAACTCAATGAAATTTTAATCAACGTTAACTAAAATTATATTAGAGTGTGCTAACAGTATAAGAAATGGCAGGTGTTTTCTGAATCCATTTAGACATGAAATATAAAGCAATGTATTAAAGTGCTGTGTCCCAAAGCAAAGTATTTTCCCTGCATTAAAAATAAATAATATAATTGGCACCTACCATTGCAGCGTGGTTTTGCTCAGGTCTATATTTGTACCTGGCTTGATCTTATTTATTCTCAAGCTGCAGCATGCAGAACTCATTGACATGATAGAGGTCCAGATGGGTATGCAGTAAAGGCATTTCTGTCAGCACGCACACATAACAGTAAAAAAAAAATAAAAAAAATCTGGTATTAGCCCAAAGAAATGTTCCTTTACTAATCGCACCTGATTTACTCATCTGAGGCAATGTAATATTTTCACCAGGGCAAGAACAGTCATAGCTATTTCACAAATTAGTTTATAAATTTTAATTTCTTACGGTTATACAATGTATAACCAAAGCACAATATCTGTCCTCTGTATCTACCCCCAAGTTTTAACTAGCAGCTATTTGAATACTCTCTATGCGCTAGATCCAGACTTAAGTGCTTTAAATTAGTTACGCCTGGGATAAACCATGTTGATTGCAGGGGGAGTCAAGGTAATTGTATTCTTTGCATGCAGGGATATATCTTTGAATAGCTTACTGCACATAGATACTGACCAGCTTTACGATCACACTGTTATTTAGACTTGGGATAGGAAACATCACCTCTCAACTCTAATACTGTTTGCAACAGATGAAATATGACTCCCCTGCAATCAACATGGTTTAGCCCAGGAGTAACTAATTTCAAACACAAGTCTGGGTGCAGCCCTATACGACAAAGCAAGACTTCAGTTACACATCATTATAACGTCTCAGACTGTCCTTCCACCTTCTGCCAATTCACATACAGGTTGTGTCACATCTGCTTCTGGGCATTTGTTAGGCCTGCAAAGCTATGTTTACATTGGTGAACTATGTGTGCAAAAGGCTTACTTGAAAAGTCAATGCAATGAATGTGTCTGGTGTGTACGACAAGTTACATGTCTGAACCAATAATTTGCCAAAACCTGTGCAAAACAATAAAAAAGAGATGACTTTTTATTCATTTGTCTTTCTTGATCCCATCGTGGTGAAGTGTTATTCTGAAACAAAAGCTGCATTTCTATACATTGGAGAATGATTTATTATAAAAGACTGTACATAAAATTTTAAACAGGTTATATACAAATGAAAAGGGATTTCCAAATTTATAGTAAAGATATAATTAATGTTAGAGATTTCATCTTGTATAAGAGCATTTGAATTAGTGATGTTTTAGAATATTACAATACAAAATAATTCACAGCAAACTTCTGCAGTAAAACAAGGTACCTTTAAAGCATCACTAAAGCTAAAAAAAAAAATAAAAAAATTATATATATACTAGTTGGCTTATAGGAAAAGACACTAACATTTATAAAAT
This sequence comes from Limnodynastes dumerilii, assembly GCA_011038615.1. Classification (NCBI taxonomy): domain Eukaryota; kingdom Metazoa; phylum Chordata; class Amphibia; order Anura; family Limnodynastidae; genus Limnodynastes; species Limnodynastes dumerilii. Next base: position 432,097 of record WWET01000465.1, on the reverse strand, counting down.
TTATATCTATATGTAGTTTCAAAAGCTTATCAAGGAAGAGCCAACTTCCTGTAATCTGCAGTAACATCCTGTTAGCACAAAATGGCGGATTACAGTGTAGCCTGCATGCTGCAGTTTACTGAATGTCAGCAGAATGCCACAAATGAAGTGGTTTTAGTGCCTGGAAATGTTTACATATATATAGAAATTTTATTAGTAGCCATGTTCTATAAGGCAATATTTTAGCTTTAGTAGATAGTTCAAAGTCTAAAAGTATACCCCTGTAAAACACACCAATCTTATCTTTACAGTCTGCTTACATATAAAGGCTGAGAGGACACTTCATTTTGTTACATTCTTTACAATGTTTTTCAAACGGAATGGTAAATATCCACTTAATGGAACCCAGAGGGAGAGTACAGTCACAGATTATAGGTGAATTTGCATTTTATTTTTATTTTAAACTTGCTGAATGTCTCTCACATCTAATTAGAGGAGCAAAAATCGCTGTAGTCTAGCCAAAGATGACTCCTGTTCAAAGTTTTTTTTTTTTTTTTTATTATTATTATTTATTTAATTTTTCCCTCCACCAGTCAATAGGCTAGTTGCTTTTGTTTCCTCTCAAAATTAACAGGAGGCCCAGCCAAACCATGTAGTGATTGACAGACCTGGGCAGCCAATCAGTTGCAAGGGCCCTCCTGTCAATCTCAGCAGCACCTCCATCTGCTGCCAAGATAATCAGTCCCAGCAGGAGATAGCACTGACATTGGGACCTTTACCTAATGGTAAATTATCCAGTTTATCATGTCACATCCTGCTGGGACTGATCATGTGTATAGTTTATGGCCAGCTTTAGGTTCAGTTATTGCTCCTTTGCTAATTGTATTTCAATGCATTACTCAGCCTACTGTTTTTTTTTTTTTTTGCTTACCTTCCAGGTAGCTTACGGTAACATCCCACATGAGCACCTGTCAGTAGAAGTACAATCAAAAGACTCTGGATGGCATTTTCCAATTGCACAAATTGGAAAATGTCAATTCATTGGATCCTGCACATGCTATAAGCAAGTTGTATTTGTGTATTCCAGCAACGTGAGTGTTTTGCTTGTACAAGAGGGTATATGCATTTAAATTTACATTACTGGAGTGTATCACAGACCCCACACTCCAACTTCTAATCCATTCCCATTTTAAGTAGACAGATTGGAATCTTTAAGATATTGTGATCCATATTCGAATTCGCAAGCTGGATACAGCAGAATCTGAAACCGGACTTCTAAAAGGATTTGAGAAACTCATTACTGCTTTATTACCGGAATAATGGGATGTATGAGCACTATACGTTTTAAGCGATTTTCCCCCATTTAAAAAAAAAAATAAAAAATTATCCGTTTATTTACTTGTATCAATGGGCCTGATCCAGAGCTACGATGTTACACTGAGCGCTGTAGCGCTCAGCGTAACATCGCTGCTCTGGCCCGACACTCCCCCTTGTAGGAGCGTATTAACTCTCCCTTACGCCGGCTGAAGGCTACCCTAACTTCAGCCGGCGTAAGGGAGAGTTGATACGCTGGGACAGCGGCGTTAGTACGTTAACGCCGCCCTCCCAGCCTCATTACCCTCCCTCCCCCCCGCCCCCCTACACTAACTTCAGCGTAGGGACGCTGGGGGACGTCCCCTCCAGCGTCCCTACGGTGCTACTATGGACGCCCGATCTACGATGCGCATGATGGCGACGGCGGCCGTAGCTCTGGATCAGGCCCAATGACACAAAGTTTAACGACTTTACTACTATGAATTCTTATTGTTACGTGCCCCCATAACTCAATAAAGGACATTATTTCTTAGGTCATGTTATCCACTCAGATATTGGTTTAACCTATTACAGACCCTCCAACATGACCCATTCCATGAGGTACAATCTACTCAACTCCAGAGCTTCCAACTGTCACTCACCTGGTTTAAATGATTTAACTGATATTTAAAAACCTATTTGGCCTCTTCAACAAAGGAAGTTACCATAGTAACTGACAGTTGGACGCGGAGGAGCAGAGTATTTTGTACCTAATGGAATGGGTCATGTTGGAGGGTATGACATTAAAATAATAGCCCTTACTGTGCTTATGCAATAGGCCCACATTAATAAGTGCACAGATTCATCATTCGGCAAGTGTAAGCAGACTGTATACATAAAATCGGAGCAAGTTTTGGTGAATTTGTTTTACTCTAACTTTTCCAGCTGTTGAAGAAAATACCCCTTTCACAATAATTATAATAATTCAGTGAAAACCCAATAGCAGTACTGTGACATATATAAATCGTGACAATATAAAAGTAGTTCCAAAAGGCCTACATAGAGCAGTGTATAATACTTTGAGGGTGCATCAATTATCTGTAAAGGAGAGTGAGAGATACTACACTTCAGTGCAACCATTGCATCTTCGCAGTTATTAGGTTTGTCGATCATATTTCATAAAGCTTTATAAAAAAAAAAAAAAAAAAAAGGCAAAGTTAAAAAAAAAAAAAAAAAAAAAAGGCTAAGAAAGTTTTTACTGGTGACCTCCATAGACTTGTTGATTACATCAAGTGGCTACAAAGCACATATATCAGCAAATCCGTTCCTGTATCATAGGTCCTCCTTGCCAAAATAATTTTGTCAGTATACAGAAGGACCTGTTAAAATATTGGCACAGTACAGATCCCATTCATAGCGATTGTAGTCTGGGCTGGTTCTTGGTCACATAGAGAAAAGGAATGTAAATAGCATGTAAACACTACGTGCATCCAAAAAAATTAAACAAAATTTGTTTCACGGCCTCCAAAAAAAAACAAAAAACATCCTAATCTGTTCCAAAACCTAGCATCAGTAAAATTTGTGCTTGTTTGATGCCATCCAATCTATGGATTACACCAGTAATCATTTCCATTTATTATTTCCTTTAATTGTAAAATGTGTCCAAAGCAGATTTATTAAACAAAATGAATTGGTAATTAACAATTTCAGGTTGCAATGATGGTGAACTTCACTCATAATCACATTTCCAGCTTGCTGGACCAATCAGGGCCTCCAGCCATGTCCGCCAATCAGAATTTAACACTTTTCTCACAAATTTTCTGCAAGAGGCAATTTTAAAGTAAAAACAAAAAATATATAGGATTTAAGTGTCCCTTATATACATTTTTTTCTTTAGCATTACCTGTGAAATTGTATAATTTCGTACATGCCACAGATTTACAATCCACCACCATGAAAGTGTATTAAATTTTTTTTTTACAGAAAATGAACAATACTAAGAAAAAGTTGGTAGGGTGGGTATCTCCTGCAAGGATTCAACCATTAAAATATCATTGCAGGGCTACCACGATCAAAAGAAGTAGTAAGTACACTATTATTGGCCTTGTCACAATGCGTGCTATAGATCAAGCCAATGTCACATTCAGTTAGGTTTGTGTCATGTCACCTATAGCAGAGTGACAAAGCTTTGACCATAGTACTGTAAGCCAATATTACTTCCAATACACAAAAAAAAAAGTACATGGTGACCTTATCTTAAGGTGAAATTACTTACACATTTATCAAAAGAACATCCAATCAATTTTAAGTCATGCTACACCGCTGAGCTGTATGGATACAGTTTATTAAGAGACATAATATAATCATATCATTTCAGTTATCCAGAAGTGTCTACAGAATTTCCTCATCCTGTGTTCCATTCCAGAGGGATTGTGCCTTTAACACTTTTTTTTTCTTTTTTTGTCCATGTTTTGGCTCTCTTCCGTGGAAAACCCGCAGAACCAAAATGGCCTCGAAAATAGACAGAACTTTGGTGCGTTTCTGTATTTTAGGAATGGACAATTCGGAATGGCCATTGCATTGGGGGAAAAAAAAAAAAACCGTGAAGCAAGTACATAGTACAAAAATTACAACCATTTTCTTTTCACAGATGGACACTTTTTAAAAGACTTGACAAATCCTTAAAACTGGTGAGTACTTATGGTAATTACAATAATTCGGAAGCATTGCAGAATTAAAAAAAAATATATATAATAATTAAAATTTCAGTACATAAAAAGGTTCTTGTATGCATGCTTTAAAAACAAATATTCCAAATATTAAGAATGAGCAGTTATCAAGGCGGTGGCAATACAACCAGCAGTAGCATCAACGTGGAGTCCAAATGTTAATGGTAGCCTAACGTAGTGTTAGTTCATGCTGCACAGAACTCATATGTCAAGAGTAAAAACATATGTCAGTGGCACAAGATGACTCATGAATCTGTTATAACATACTATACCCTATATCCCAATGGAGTATTCAGACGGGTCTGAGAAACTGAAAAAGACGCCCTTGAAAATAGAGAGGCAGAAACTGGTGCCAGATGCACCAACCAATTGTTTTGGAGGTTTTTGACAGCAGTTACCCCAGAATATAGGTGTAATAGGAGTCCCCTGGCATTAGGCTATTTTAATTAAAAATAAAATAAAAATAAAGGCGCCCCAGTTTTACATGTATGAAGACCATTACTTCTTACAACTAACTTTAAAATCAGACAGACTTGGTACTGAACTTAAAAATGTAAAAAGTTATGTAAAAACATTAATCCGCATAGTGCATGATGGACTCAACGTAATTTCCTGGGAAGAGGCCGGTCACTCCGTTGGAGACCCCTTCATACCAGCCATCGTCGTTCTTCTTAATGACATAAATTATTGATCCCTCCATAAAGGACAGCTCATCCTCTTTGTCCTTTGAGTAATCGTAAATGGCAACAACTAGAAAAAAGGTAGAGAGAGACTAACATCAGACGGCAAAAAAAAACACAAGGAGGAGTAAAAGACCAAAACAAAATCACATTAAAATGTAAATATTAACCCTGACCGCGTTTATGGTCATTCTTGTGAATAATTATAGAACGGATATAGAAATAGGGCTACCCATAACAATTTTTGATCCTGGGCCCAAATGGTCTGTCTTGAGCAAAGTTTAAAAAAATATTACCAGCGCATCTCAAATTATACATTTAAATAACTAATAGAAACAGGAAAGCACATTTCTTTTTTCCCTGCGCTTTAACGGACCATCGTCCTTCTGGAAAGCGATTATTTTATCCTTAACGGAAAGGCTTTCAAAGCCATCCAGAGCTTAATGACTGCATTTGATTTTTTGGAGTTGTTGACATGTTGTGCAGATAATGATTAAATAACAATCGCCTTCTAGTCTGCACATTTGGATATGCGCCACCTTACAATCAAAGGGCGGAACAGAGAGCGCACACCAAGATGTGGAGCTGAACAATACACAAGCGTTAGACCTTGTATCTCCCCGCCCCGTATATATACACACACATAATGGGTGTTTGCACACACACAATTAGAGTTTGCGAACGTATACTCTAAACAAAAATTTAAATAAAAAAAATTGCTAAACTCTAAAGAAAGTTCAATTAATAGAAATAAATTGAATTTAATATAATAGAAATAAATATGTTCCGCTTTCCCATAACAGGCTCCTGCTTTATAAAACAGGGAAACAATACATCACTTTCTAAATATAAATGGTCAGTGGGAAGTCCATGATTTAAAAAAAGGATATTCATTTAAGAAATAAAATTGTGTTTTGGTTCTCATCGCAATGATAACAACAAGCTATTGTTGATGAGACCCCCTTGTCTGCTATTTCTCAATTCATTATAATGGAATTACCTATCCCATTTCCGTTGGTTAAACATTTGCTCCATGTTCATATAAATATTTAATAGACTTCAGCAATCCGTTCCAGAAGACTGCTCAAACTAATGTGCTATTAGAGCAGAGTGGAGCATAGATGTGCTACACAAACATTATTCTCTGTCGCTTCTTAATGACCAGGCAAAAACAATACCAGGGACGTGTCAGTTTATTAGAGAATAAGTGCCTTCCAATTCATTTACTTTGTGTAGACTAAGAAATAGGATTTTAGAAGAACAATTCAGTAGCGTAAAGGGACAAACATTCTGCACTGGAAAAGAAAAATATAGATTTAAATAGAAAGGGGGGCAGACGGATCATCAAATCAGACTCGGCAATCACGATCGGAAAAACAGGGCCGGTGGCTTGCTCTGGTCTGTTTAGCTGGCCATACATGGAGCAATAATCCGTTCAGTGCGGCAGATCAGACATAGCCTGAAAATGGAGGCTGGTCGGATCATTTGATAAAGCAATTTTCCAGGCTGCAGATAACTAGTCAGCCTATAGCCAGCTTACGTTCTGAGCTGCAGAAAACGCATACTTGTTTAGGCGTTTTTGATTGGAAACTGTTTGGACATTCCATAAAGGATTTTGTTTTGCCAAGTGCCAAGGACGTTATGCAAGTTTACAAAACAAACCGCACAACACATGCAGGAATTTATGAATGTTGAGTCAAACATTGGTCAGTTCTGATTTGTAGTAAATATAATGGATGTTAAACCCTGTATAAGCATCAAACTCCCAACTAAGCAATCCCATCAGTGGGGCTCCACAAAGGAACCAATAACAAACAGTCAAATCACTCACCTTTCTCAATATATGACTTGGGAGCCCAAATAGGATCACCGTCTGCATACGGGTCACTGTACTGTACCACAGCGGCTTCTTCCTCATCGTAGTCTACAGGGGGCGGTGGTGGGGGAGGAGGAGAGTCATCGAACATTGGAATCTCATCAGGCGGAGGCGGAGGTGGTGGGGTGGGACTATCAGCAACTTAA
>WWET01000465.1:380439-393184 GCA_011038615.1 Limnodynastes dumerilii | reverse complement strand
GGGGTGTATACTGCCCCACGACATTCTTTGGCCCCACACACACACTTTGTAGGTTTGTACAATCTAACATATACAGGAAAAAGATAATAAATTAGTGCAGACACTTCAATCACCATGTGAATGCACTACAACAATGCAAAAAAAACACAAAAAAAACAATTTAATTGTGTGAAAATATCAAAAAAAATTGTGTGTGGTGTCCAATTATTTGTTGGTAGATAGTGTATGTGTGTAGATTATATATAATTTATTTACTTTTTTGATACTGCAGTAATGATTTCATAAATGATCTGAAACCGGAACAGACATCTTAGAAAGGTCCTGCTATCATGAGGAAGTCTGTCCAAAGACCTTATCTCATTCATTCACTGAAATTCAAGATGAAACATATTTATATTAAACAGAAGACTCCCAAACATTGATCTGCCTTTGACAATAACACATGAATTGCACATTACCCATAATATGCAGGGTGGATAAAATAAAAAGTATCCATCATTTGCAAAACAAAAAGGTCCATATAAGTTGCCAGCATGACTGAAGTACTTCTAGTCTGAACCTCTGGATACAGTGGGGATCCGGCATAGTGTCCTCGCTGAGCTTTAAGCTCAAGCTGGCTACACAATAGAATATAATTAGGGCAACTGGCAGAATATTAGGTGATTGGCCAGGGATCATGTACTCTATGGCAGTGACAGATTTGTTGGAACAACAACAAAAACAGTCCAAAGTCACTGAGACATGTTAATCAGATCTGAATGAACAATGTAACCACCGGTGTGACTAGCATAATAGGATGGTCACAGGGCGTTAAGAGAGAAAGCTGATCATCCTAATTATAATTGTAGCGTGTATCCATTTTACAATGTCCCCTGCAACTGTACCGTCATGAAGAAAGGACATTGTATAGCGTGTGGTCGGCTTTACAGGTTAGTATATGAAGGTTGTAAGTGTACCTGTCAATTACTTACGGAGATCCAGGCGGCCGTTTTTATTGGTTCGAACCAAAGAACATAGAGATGATCAGTTTGTTAAAGCTTAATGACATCGCCGAGGCAGAGGGCGGCTTTTAATTAATTGCCACACAAACTCACCATCTCCAGTGTATATAAAGATCAGGCATGCTGAATGTCATGGCTATAAAATGTATGCAAATCCTGAATTTCTGCCAGATAATCTACGCTCTCCTAGACTCCAGCCACAGTGCAAGCGGCAATGTAATGTGTACTACTGCAAATCAGCTCATGTAATATGGGAGATTAATCTGTCTGGCCCAGTGTTTGTTTACCCGTTGCAGACAGTAGAGAGACACAAAGCCACACAAACCTGCCTGGCGGCAGAAGAGCACATAGATGGCATTCATACCCAGGCACGTGATGTCATTAACGCCGGATTCCAGCTTATTTATTGAAGCAGATTTGAAGGGAAAAAAAGGGGGAATGAGATACTATAGTCTGTAATCCGTGAACCACTGATAGCCTAGTACAATGAAGATACAAGCACTATGTAAATAGAGAACCAATCAGCGTTCTTTTTTTGCTATCAAAATTTGCAGCCTATAAATCTCCTTTAATATTAACATAGCTTTAGAAGCAAGAGACCCTCATTTATTGTAACCATGAACAAAGATATTTGTAGACCGGTTGCTGGGTTCTAGCTTTGTACCCAACAGGAATGTGATTAAACATGCTACCAGTCGACCTTCTATCATGACAAGGGGCTGGATCCAGACTTAAGTAAGTGCTTGAACTTAGTTACTCCTGGGTAAACCATGTTGATTGCAGGGGAGTCATATTTCATCTGTTGCAAACAGTATTAGAGTTGAGGTGATGTTTCCTATCCCAAGTCTAAATAACAGTGTGATAGTAACGCTGGTCAGTATCTGTATGCAGTAAGCAATTCAAAGCTATATCGCTGCATGCAAAGAATAAAATTACCTTGGCTCCCCCTGAAATCCACATGGTTTAGCCCAGGAGCAACTCATTTCAAGCACTTAAGTCTGGATCCAGCCCTGGTCCCATTGGTTTGTGGCCGTGACCTCCATTGTGTAGTCACATAATACCAGGAAGAACAGGCGTTAAATATTAGCTATAGCATGTGACAGCACTGTATTCAATCATGACAGAAGCAGGCAAACTGCAATACCACCCAGCAAATCTGACTGTTCCTGAGATAACCTGATCTGACCATAATGGGGTCACACAGAGATGATCTTCCATTAAGGCTTCACATAACCATAAAACTAGACAGACCCCTAGAGAGATCAATACTTACAACTTTCATAGTAACTGAGCGCATTTTGTTCCAATGTGCTTCAGACAGGTTAAAAAACGTTCCAAATTCTTCCAAAATATGCTAATGATAATGTCTAACTGCCCTTTCTCCAAAGTCATAATGTACTACACAAAATGAATGCGAAACATAAACATGTCAAATCAAAGTTTAGAAGCAATCTTTGCTTTGGTTTCAAATTAAACTTTTATCCCTTTCCCACCAAGCTATCGACCCGGGATTAACCCTGGTCGGGTGTCAGTGTGAAAGGGTCGACCCGAGGCTGTTGCCCTGGGTCTGCTACCAGGGTTATTCCAGGGACGGCCTAACCCAAGCTGTGGTGCGAAAGGGGGAACCTGGGTTCCATTAAAAATGTGAATTGGGGGATGGAGAGCACGGTCTGCCTCTGCAGACACGGGTCCTGTGTGAAAGGCCACAAGCTCAGTTATACCCGGGTCGTAGCTGCGGTCTGAACAGATGCAACACGGCTATATACTGTGTTCATTATCCCGGGGAAGACCCGAGTGTTTAGTGTGAAAAGGGGTATTAGACTCTTCAGTACTTACACACTGACATGCTAAGAGAGTGTACCAAGATTATTGCAAAATTACATTTAACATTACAATAAGCTAAAATACTACTAATTTGGTGGAAGCCTATAGGGGGTTACAAAAAGAATAATAATACTGTCAAATTTTATTACCCCTTTGCTCCAATTACTGGTTACAGGACTTCTCCTGTGCTTCTCTGGAATAACCTTCCTCGTATATTAAGACTATCCTGTACTCTCCAAACTTTTAAGCACTCCCTTAAAACTCACCTCATCAGACAAGCTTATCAAATTCCTCAATCTACTTCTCAACCTTCGTCTTCCCTCTTTACTATTCATTTTCTACCTGGATTTCTTTTCTGTTACATGATTTATACAAACTTGAACGCTTTCTCTTTCCATAGTAAAATTCCCCTCAGTCCTGGTAGTAACACTGCTGTGTGACTGATCATACTGAGCACTTTTACCATACACCCCGTCTCTCTCCATAGTACTATCCCTCAGTCCTGGTAGTAACACTGCTGTGTGACTGATCATACTGAGCACTGTTACCATACACCCTGTCTCTCCATAGTACTATCCCTCAGTCCTGGTAGTAACACTGCTGTGTGACTGATCATATAGAGCACTGAGCACCTTTACCATACACCCTGTCTGCTCCATCGTGTGATAGATAACACACAAGGGCATGAACCTCCTAACCACATAGCCTTATTATTATGCTAAAATTGTGCGGTTATCTGATGGTGCTATATATAAGCCTACTCATAAATAACTATTATTTCAATTTTTTAAGGTGCCACCATTTGTAGAAAGAGGAATAGAGTTGACCCAGTATGACTACTGTGTCTCAGTCATATAACCCTTCCCTGATCATCACTGCAGGGTGGGGTAATAGGGACAGGAAGTGCAACAGTGTCTACATCTGTTATCACTGCAGTCGCTCAGCCTTTGATGGGCTGTTTCCTGTTAATACTATGATGAACGGTTACCAGCTGTTTACTCTGTTACTCTACACTTTTCATAAGGACTGTGCTGGTATAAAATAATCAGAGCACTGCAGTTACCCAAAGCTGTGACAAAGGACCTTACACCACTTCTATGGATAGATTTTCTACAAAGTGGATAATTTCCTCAAAATCTGTAGTAGGACAGTCATCACATGGGCAGACAGAGGACTTCACATGGGGAGATTTAAAGCCTGCTGTAACTATGGCAATTGCCAAAACACCCCACTGTACACAAAGAACTGTGCTAATGCTATACACATTGTACATCTCACTTTACACACCTCTTATTAGCTCTTATTCTGCTTTACTGAGACAGGCTTAGAGGCCATTTAGAAGTAAAATAAAAGGTTTTAAAAGGAAATGCAAAAGACGGGAAAGCCCCACGAAGATGTTTTTCTAATTGTGGTCAACCTGGTTTCAATGTCAAATCCATGTTTTTGCGCTGACAATACAGATAAGAATTCCTGAACTACTGAGGCTGTGCAGTAATAATGGCTTAATAATAATAATGACTTGTTACCTATTCAGCAGAGTTCTACAATAGCAAATTCACAATTCTCTAGTATTAAAGTACCCACATACTCATTAACATTCTCATGGCAGTACAGTGAGCAACATTTGTGCCTCAATAAGCAGCACTTGTGCCTCACAGCACTGAGGTCATGGGATCGATTCCCAGACTAGGCCTCATCTGTGTGGAGTTTGTATGTTCTTCACGTGTCTGCGTGGGCTTCCTCCGGGTGCTCCGCTTTCCTCCCACACGGCAAAAACTTGCAGGGATGTTAATTGACTGCTGACTAAAATAATTCTAGTGTGTGTATGAACGTGTTAGGGACCTTGGTATGTAGCTACAATAGGACTGATGTGAATATCTAATGCTCTCTGCACAGAACTGCGGCCATTTTGTGGCACTATATAACTAAACAATAATAATAAAATGCATATTCTACAGTCACAGAAATACTATACCTCCTATGTATTGATGAAAGGCCTTTCAATACAAATTGCTTAGATGTTTTAAAAGGCCTAATTGCTATATATTGTGTAAGCCCAATATTGTGTAAGCCCAAGAGCTAGAGGGGTGGAATGACAACTTTTTTCAAAAATCAAAAAAAAAAAAAATAATGATGTATCCCAGGTGATAGAGGACCTGATCCAGACCTAAGTGCTCTTCCCGCACGCAAAGCGTTGCTAAAGTCCGCACCCAAGAGGCTAGTGTGTGCCCATGACATTCATCTCTGGAGACTTCCGTGTCCAGTAACCTACCGTATCGTCTCCACGTGCTTTGCTCAGACAATTTAAATGCCTCCCCCTGCCCCTACTGCGTATAGTCAAACGCACAAAGGACTTCCAAGACCCAACCTACGGTATGTTAAATCCAATACCGTGCGCTCAGATTTTCTGATTTTGTGTAACACCTGTTGCGCGTAAAGCCCAAGTTACGCAAGCAGTTTGCATAAATCAGGAGTCGTTCTTAGTTCTGGATCGGACCCAGAATAAGAACTTCCTATTGGCTCTCATTTTTTTTTTTTTTTTTTTTTTGCTAATCCCTTTATGTTTTTTGAATGATACATTCTGGTATATTTTGTATGTCTGAATGTATAATAGTGCACATATGAGACCTGTATATTCAGTTCTGTGATCTTATATTAGGGTTTAGTGGCAGCTTTTGGGGAGTGGGGCGAATGTGCAGAATTTACATCTGTGAAAGCAACAAGGAGATTCGCAAGTGTATCCTCTCCGTATCCATACAACCACATCAGAGCGTCATTAAGCCCCTCCCCTAGCACGCACAGACTGCAGACACAACCCTTAATATTTCTCCTTAAAATGGTTGCAGATTGGTATGTCAGTACCTGCAAACTTGCAAGCGCAAACCAGCCCCCTATTGGAAGAGTCATTAGTTAGAAGACAGGAACAGGCGCACTGCATGATAATCTAGTCACTTGGATGCTTGTACGGGCACAGATTAAGAAAGTGGGAGATTTCTGATCCAACCACACAGAACAGATGCCAAGTCTGGATCGGCTCCATTGCGATTGTTCATTTAGTACAAAATGCAGAAAAGGGATTATTTTTATTCTCTTCAGTTCCATTTACGTGTCTGGACAGTAGGATGAAACCCCAAAGCACCTGGAGAAATGTCACACAAACCAGGGGCTGGATCCAGACTTAAGAAGTAGCTTGAAATTAAAAGAGGAAAGTTACATCTGGGCTAAACCATGCTGATTGCAGGGGAGTTATATTTCATCTGTTGCAAACATTATTAGAGTTGAGAGGTGATGTTTCCTATCCCAAGTCTAAATAACAGTGTGATAGTAAAGCTGGTCAGTATCTGTGTGCAGTAACCAATTCAAAGAATACAATTAACTTTCCCCCTGAAATCAATATGGTTTTGTCCAGGTGAGTACCTACAGAAGTCTATTTCTCCCAACTCCGTCGGCTCCATAGTTCTTTATGGGGATGGTTGGGTTGCAAGATTCAACAAGTAGAAAAGTGCTTAGTCCCTCCCCACTTGTTCATAAGATCGCCATTACAGCATACATAGGACTGCAGATACAGTGCACTAGAAAGGCAAAGAAGCTTTCCAGCTGTTCAATAATATTTCATCTTTATTATCACAGCACGAAGCTAATTTAATTTCAACATATTAAAGTCTAAGAGAACATATTTAAAACAACAACGTAGACAACAGACTGATACCCCTTTCACATCACCACCCCAGCAATATCCCGGGTTCACAGACCCGGGATATTGCCGGGGCAGCAGAGGATCCCAGGGTCACTGACCCCGTTTCACACTGCAGGGCAGACCTGGGAAATTCAAAGACCCGGGTCTGCCCTGTCGTCATCAGACAGAGTAATTTGTTTACCGTTGCTCTGCCAACACTTGTTGCCAGGGCAACAGTAAAAAAATTGCACCAATCAAGTGCGTTAGGTGCTACCCGGGTTAAAAACCCGGGTAGCACCTTTCACACTGCACCCCTACCCGTGTCGGACCCACTGGAAGTGCACCTTTCACATCTACATGAAATACCCGGGATTTTGCCGAGGCCCGGGTATTTGGCGAAAATCCTGGGGATTTCATGGCGATGTGAAAGGGGTATCATATATAACATACATTAAACGCTTAGCAAAACAAGAGGTGATAATTGGCAATACAATCATATCATAATATCCATCACAACTGCAGCCACATTCTGATGCCTATGCTGTAAATCAAATAAATAAACAAAAAAAAGCCATCACATGGTGGACCTTCACCCCGAGGGGGGCGCTGGCTTACCCTACACATGGGGGCCGTCAATACAAGTGAATAATTATAAATGATGCACAGCAGAGGGAGTAGCAACAGATCACTCAAACACCCCCCCCCCTGTTGTCTACGTTGTTCTTTTAAATATTTTCGCTTAGGATTTAATATGTTGAATTTGCATCATGCTGTGATTATGTGATGATATTTTGCATTGGCGTGCACTAGCTTTGGTACTTTTTTGCTGGAAGGCTTCTTTGCCTTTCTCGTGTACTGTATTTGGAGTACATTCTTTACCACGTATAGTAGCACCTGCTGGGGCGAGTTTTTTTTTTTATTCAGTAATTATTTATTGAAAATGGTACATAGATAGCGGAAATATGCTACTACGCAAGACAAAAACTTCATAACTGTGAATCCGGACCTTTGTTTTTAACCATCAATTTCAGAATCTGTGCCCTATACAATATTATAATAGTATTGTAGTGTGAAATCCTTGGGAACCCAAGTTATCTATGTTTAATCTATTTCGCTGATTGATATGTATACAGCATATCTGCTTTATAACTTTGCACAGCTGGTATGTGCTTTACATGATTTATATCTTTATGATGGGTGAAGGATCACGTATGGTTTATCCATTACCGTGACTTTTATTTCTTTAGACCAGGAACCTACTTGCTGAGAAAGACCATAAAAACTTTTACATAAACATCAAATCTTAAAGAGTAAGTACAGCCTATAAATAAAATAGAGGATTTAGATTGACTACCAAAAAAAATGAAGCTTCTTTAAGATATTAGGGTACTTTATGGGCTCATTTTAAGCGACACCCCCAACCATCAACCATAAGGAGTAACGCGGTGGCGCGATTGACCAATAGGGTCTCGTTCACTAAGACAACCGTCCGGTGACAGGGCCGGCGGTGCTGTGGTGGTCGGAGTTTCCGCCATCTTGTGTCCGGTCTTTTATCCCTACATTCTCCGTCCCCGGGTACCCAACAAGGTTCCAGCGGCCCGGGCCGCCTCTTACCCCCTCACAGCCGGCCTATATACCCCCCGCTGTGTATATATACCCCCTCACAGCCGGCCTTTATATCCCTTTCCCACTGCGTATATATACCCCCCTCACAGCCGGGTCTGATACGTTCTCTATTAATGGGGAGGTGAGAGTGATGACCAATCACAGTTGATTGGGGGCGTCGCTTAAAATGATTCTGTAAAGTACACAAGTACAGATATTAGCATGCTTTCAAACCCAATATAGTTGTAAACAACACATTAGACTTAAAAAGAGCATCTGATTATGTATCAAGTGCTAATTTCACAAAATCCCAATACCTGCTGGCAAGACTTAAAGCAGATAATTATTAAAGCCATACCTCTCTGCGATGCTTAGGAAAATAAACCCCACATGCCAGTTTCCCTTTAATAACCCTACGGTTTTATAGCTTGACAGAGTATTTGTAATAATTTGACAGAGTATTGATAAAATGCTACTATATTATACTGTACATATGGGAAAAGAGTACTACTTTTTAAAAAGAGATGCAATTAAATACAGGGAAATCTAAATATTTTATGTTCAGGTCTCGAGAAAATTTACAATCAAAGACTTAAAGGTTCCATAATTACTTTAAGCAGGCTACACGCCAGAGATTTTTCATGTTTCAGACGACCCAACTGACGGAACGACTTTCAGACACTCAAACAATCTTAAAGGACTTGATGAATTGAGACATCCATCTTCAAGATTTGATAGTACCAGCAAAGTGGGCTCGATCCAATTAGCCACGATGACAGGAAGAAGTACGTAATGCGCTTTTTTCCGTCATATACGGTATAAAAAAGAATTTTTGTGCACCTCTATGCAGTCCGCCAAAAAAATGCGCCGAATCAGCTTTGTACCGCAAAATACGCCGGTGCAAAGCCAACTGAATAAGGCCCAGTGAATTTTGATCATATTTTTATTTTTATTTGTTTTGTATGCAATTATCGTTTTAAGTACACATCAGTCTTGATTTTATTCTCCAGAATGTGTTTCCGGAACAGCCCAACATATATTTCATCTCCCAGCTCATAAAGGTGTAAAAGACTTAACACGATGTTTGGCTAATCTGATAGACAGATATAGGCGCACGTAACGCTTTTTGATCACAGAAACGTTGAATCCCATCCACTGAATGATAATTCACAATGGCTGGATATCTGCCGGCTTGGCTGAATTTCCTTTTACTGTATGGCCAGCTGGCACTCAGCTCTACTGATATTAACCAAAATTTTCGTCTTACTTAATTCAACGGCATGTTCAACCTGTAATTCATAATAAAGGTACTATACAAATCCTATACAAGTAACACCAGTCTCTGTACACTTAACACATTACTACTAAACACTTGTTCAATACAATACTGCTATAGGGCAATGATAGAATGCGTTAAAAGCGTTTTTATGGCCAAAGGTGAAAAAGAAGGTAAAACCTCATTTCACCAAGCAGTCACCAAACTAAAACTGCCAGAACCTAAAACCACAAATTCTATGATAAAGAGGATAAAGCAGACCACGGGCCGTATTCACACCTAACAGTGAGTTAGGTGCAGACTTGTTGCAATCTCCGCTAAGAAAATGTGATTACTGAAAAAGGGACATCCGAAATTTTTCATTTTCGGATGTCCCTTTTTCTACTTTTTTTTTTTAATGATTATGCCGTTTGGCATACTTCACCCATTCACTTTCACAATCCACGATATCCCTCCGCCGCTGCTCGCCGGACCAGGGACAGGTGAGTAAATTATCTGTGCGGGGTAGGGAGGGTTAGGGTCAAGCTGCAGGAGATGGGTTAGGGTCAGGCTGCAATTAAGGGAGGGTTAGGGTCAGGCTGCAGGGGAGGGAGGGTTAGGGTCAGGCTGTGGGAGATGGTGGGTTAGGGTCAGACTGCCAGGAAGGGAGGGTTAGGGTCAGGGTAAGAATTCGGGAATGGACTGGGGGACTATTTTTTAATAACTTTTTGGGGGCCGAAAGCCCAGTGCTCTGTGGATCGATTGCAATGCCTCCTAGAGGCATATTAACTCGAATTCTCAGCCAGTTTGCAACTGGCTGGGAGAAATCTGAATTATCAGAATTCAGATTTTCTTTGCGGGCACCCACACCCGGTGCGGACCGATCCGAACCCGTCCTGCCCCTAACCCACCCCCCGTTTTTAGGTACCTTAGGGCACTTACAAGTGGCATAGGGCTTCCTTATCTTACTGTGCATAGTTTGCCTCTTCCCGCACTCCCCAGCTATCTAAATCCCTCCCCTTCTACGAAACACCCTTTCTAACTAAACTACTCCGTGTGGTCTTTAAAGCCACCATCCCTCTTCATACACCCACCTATGCCCCTCCTAAGTGACGTCCTTCCTCACAATAGAGACCTACATTAAACCCACCCACTCCCAGCTGACGTCCTTCCTTACAATAGAGACCTACATTAAACCCACCTCCTCCCAGGTGACGTCCTTTCCCCTTCACAGCAGACCCCTACATTAAACCCTATCTTGCCTACACTTACTTCATTGCATTTATACCAAGTATTGAGCATCATGGATATATGTGTATTACTCTGCCCTAATATATGATGGGCCTACTGTTAAATATCCGGTATATTTTATTCCTGTGTCTATTCATGTCTTAATAACTAGAGTAAAAAAATGTTTTTATTGTTTTTGTAAAAAAAAAAAAAAAATGCATTCGGAACAAATAAATGTGTTCCTCGCTTTACTATACAATTATACAGCTTATACAGGGAAGGTGAACAGAAACGTTTTGCATTAGTGAAGATGTAATTTGTTTGTAAAGACAGAAGCCATACCATAAATGTAAGACCATTATTTCCTCAGTAGTCAGAGTAAAGGGAGTATTAACAGGGATCTATGTGTGCAGAAGGAAAGGCTTTGTCCTTTATTTTTCCCATTTTTTTTGTTTCTTTTTATCTTGTGAAACGTGTGGTGTAGAAACAAATTATTATAGACCGCAAATTAAGGGTGGAAGTAGAAGAACAGGCTTCTCTGGTCTGTGTCGGTCTCGACAGAGCATTTAAATTAGAGATAAAGATCAATGAGAGACAGCAAAACAGCAAATCTGACCAGTGACGTGGTGGGTGACTAAATGTGCTCTTATACTACTGAAGTGCATCAGCAAGGACACCCTGTGTGATAGCAGTATATCATGAATTGGAGAATACCTTTCTAAATGAACATGAATGGGAGAATGATTGCATTTACCATTTAATGAAAACTTATTAAGTTGCAAATTTACAACCAGCACAGACATCGTCAATGGTAGGTTTTGAATCTTATTGGTATAATTTCTCGTAGAACATTTGCAAACAAGAACAACGTTCCTAACCTTAACTGACAGCCCAGAAAATCACCCCCATTCTTTATTCTTCCAATAGGACCACACAATGGAGTCACAAATCTCTTGTAAGAACATTTACACTTCAACCAAATTGTTGCAATTTAAGGAAGTAGTAGAAAAAACACTTTTAGATAAGGGCGATTCCCCAATGTCTCAACAATCAATGAACTGCACGCCAGTCTATCGACTTTGTGTCAGAGTTCCAGATATTCTAAAATAGAGCCACGGACTACAAATATAGGGCTGGACCTAGACTTAAGTAAGTGCTTGAAATGAGTTACTCCTGGGCTAAACCATGTTGATTGCAGGGGAGTCATATTTCATCTGTTGCAAACAGTATTAGAGTTGAGAGGTGATGTTTCCTATCCCAAGTCTAAATAACAGTGTGATCGTAAAGCTGGTCAGTATCTGTGTGCAGTATACAGTTCAAAGATATATCCCTGCATGCAATACAATTAACTTGACTCCCCCTGCAATTAATATGGTTTAGCCCAGGAGTAACTCATTTCAAGCACTTACTTAAGTCTGGATGCAGCCCATAGTGTGGTAACCATACAAAGCCACATCATGTAGACAATGCTCAACACTTTTTTAATATGAGGCGCAGAGAGAAATAAATATATTAGAAAAGTCCTTTTAATACCTATCAGCACAGAATCTCATTGAACATATAAATGAGCCTAACTAATCAGAGAGCGTATATATATCCCGATTAACCAGCTCTAATGTCAACAAGACGTCCAGTAACTATCCAGCACACCAATTTTCTCCAATTACTTTACACAGCCGTTAGTCAGGATTCCAACATGCCTTCATTTCTTATCTCACTGCCTTCAAAGTCCAGACTTCAAACCAAAATACTGGAAATAACATTTTCCAGTGAAACACAATCTAAAATCTGTAAATCAAGGGTATAAAGAAAAGTGTAGCATATTATCCACAGATCAATCATTCTAACAGAAATAACATTATCCCATCAGGACAAGGAATCCCGATGAACTCAAAGGCTCCCTGGGTTAGAGTTAAACACACTTGCATTCCAGCATTTCAGTTCAAAGGGCCCTGAGGGGGAATTCACAAGAGAACAGGGTATCCTATACCCCACAAATACAGGAAGGCACGTTGTCACCAGCTGTCACTTAAGTTCAACATAACAAAATGAGCATAGAACAGATTTTAATTCAAGCCACAGCCATTAGAACTAAATAAAAACATGTTGCTACTATATCCCACATGTTGTTAGCAAAATAAAAACAAGATATAT
>WWET01000465.1:367240-380270 GCA_011038615.1 Limnodynastes dumerilii | reverse complement strand
TATAGCGCACTACCAGCAGCATTAGGCAAATGGGAATTAAACTATAGTGACTTCTGTCTAGACAGAAATGCACTGGGGCATAAAGCATTTTAAAAGTCATCTGGGCCTGGGCTTATCAGACATGGCTTTCATAATGCAGATCATCACCATTAGGCACTGTGATTGATCTAGTGGAGGGGAACCCAGGCTTCCTATCCATACAGTGGAGCACCCAGCTAAAATCCATGCTGGGCTACTGCACCCAAGGGAGATCCTTGTGATATGACTCATAATTAAACAAAAAAGGCACACCCTGTGGGCAGACCAGATGCAGCCGCCACCCCCCTGTTTATAGGTGGCCTTCACATTGGGCGCGGGAGGGGGACTAGAAACCACATAATGACAGGGATTCATAGAAGGAGCATGTCCAGGGGGTGCACCGTGCAAGGCTACCCCCCGACCCAATTGCTTGCCCCTGGGTACAAGCAGCCCACACTTCCTGTATTGTGTGTGCACCTCCCCTCCTTCCAGCCATTAGCCTGCAATTCTCCCCCAGTGACATCAATCACGCAGCTGTCACCTGGATGTAGTTGCTCTCGCAGTAATCGGCCACTCGGGTGAGGTTCTGGTAGCTCTCGATGAGAGCCCGCTTGCCGGCAGGGATCTCCTCCTCTAACAACATCTGCAGCTCTGCCATCTTCCAGCCCTGTGCATCTCTTCCTCGTACAGCGGAGGACAGACAGCTGAGCCCAGACCCGCCCGCCTGCTATTCTGGGATTCCGAGCCTCGCTCTCACCGAGCTCCGCCTCCGGGCACACGCCCTGCCGGCCTCCGTACTACTCGCGCAAAGCACGACGGGAAGTGTAGTCTTTCCGCTGAAAGCACTTGTAGAGGCTGAAAGCTGCACACTGGAACAGACTGCCAATATAAATGAATGATGGTAAATAGTGAGGCTCTCCATATGCCTTACTCATGTAGGTTTATTACATAAATTAATAAAGTATCTATTTTTTGTTTATTAAGTATTGAAGAGTACAAACTATAAACTGGTTATAGGAAACAAACGACAACACAAGGTTGGTGACTCTCCCAGTAGAGTTACGAAATACGGGCAGTTCTCCCAGAGAGCAGGCAAATCACCTGCAATGGGGTGCGGGGCCTAGAGTTTAAGCAAATCACAGCCTCAAGTTCCACCCCCTACCTATCAATACTCGACCCTACAACATGACCCACTGCTGAGCCTCCACTGAACTTTTACTCACCCGGTTGAAATCAATTATCTCATGTTTAAAAAGCTATTTGTCTCTTCAACAAAGGTGGTGACCATAGTAACTGACAGTTGGAAACTGGAGGAGCAGAATATCATACCCTCCAACATGACCCATTTCATTAGGTACAAAATACTCTGCTCTTCAGCTGTCGGTTACTAGTATTTTAAATATCAGTTAATTCATTTAAACCAGGTGACTGACAATTGGAAGCTCAGGAGCGGAGTGATTTGTACCTAGTGGAATGGGTCATGTTGGAGGGTCTGGAGTATTTGGTACTTCCTCATCTTTGCGGCCCCTGCTACCAAACTTACTTATCGCTCGCTGCCCACACACAGGGTCTCCCTACCGGAGACCAAAGTGTCTGTGTCTTGGTGCTGATGATTGTATGTGGAAAGGGGGGAACCTGGATCTAGACTCTGCAATTAGGACCCCAAACGAGCAGACCAACGGGGTCCACACCCCGCCACGCCTCGCTTCCACGCAATCTGGAACGGTGTACCCAGGAGCGCTACGTCATGGGCTGGAGGCTGTTCGGGCCCTGGCCATTTCCTCACAGTCTCCCTCCACATCAAACGCGGGCCCTAACCCAGTAAGTCCTCCGACCCTCTCCTCCCCAGGCTCACCTAGCAGTGGGACTGAAGCAGCGCCTGCTCGTCCAGCCTCGGCCCAAAGCGATGCCCATTCCCTTCCTCCTATTGCATGTCGCCTAGGACATCACCCTCCTCAGTCACTCAACGTGGAGAAACCCTTATATTGGAGCATGAACTGCAAACCCTTGCAGATGTACGCCTTGGACATTCAGGGGACCCGAGAGAGGGGCCGCGTAAAATTGAAGATCTTCAACAGCAGCTCTGTTGTGGCCCCCCCAAACCAGTCTGCACACTGTGGTGCATGGCTGGAGAGAGCTGATCATATTCGGAGGGCTTATGGACAAATAAACAGAACGTGAAATATCACCCTTACACGAGTAGTGTAACCAGCGGCCTCCAGCAGGGGGCCGCAAAGATGAGGAAGTACCGAGTATTTTGTGCCAAATGGAATGGGTCATGTTGGAGGGTATGTACTTTAATTCCTGGGGCCAGATTTACTAAGCCCCAGTCTGATTGGTTGCTATGGGCAACATTACACTTTTCCAAACCCGCAGCTTACTAAATTTGGCCCCTGGTGTTACTAGAGATTAGGATGGCCTTGATGAAGTTATATGCTTCAGAACATGATTTGCATAAATCGTGTCAATAAGCCCCATAGCCATACCAGCATCTCTTTCTTCCCTCCAAGATTTCCAAGAAATGGAAAGTCTGCCACACTGGTATAAAGTCATTACATCATGTTGATCATGTTAAAATGTATGCTATATGACTCTTTTTGTATGTGCTCAATTTTTTTTTCTCCAAAAAAAGTGAAAACAAAAACAATAGTGAGACATCACATTTCCCAGGAAATAAAGAGAAAACTCTGAACCAATTGAGAAAATAGGGAAAAGGATAGAAAAGGTAAGAAAAAAGAGAAAGAAGATCCAGAGAGAAAGGGAAAAGTATCAGATCATAAGGGGGTGTGGGTGGTTCACTTTAAAGGCCAGTGGTGGTCATAGATAGATTAACATGTCTGAATACTTATCTATAGCATAGAGGATGGTGGCATCCATAGAGTAGTAGAATAAATGAATATAGATATTTATAAAATACAGGCATACACAAGGTATACAATTACACTGGCAGATCCTTCAACATTTGACCATGATAAAAATATATATACATACATACATTTACTTACCCAAACGTTTTGATGTGAATTTACCTGAATCAGACTTACTTCTTCTTGCAGGAGTCTGAGTGGTTCATTAACATCATTTACTAATACTCAGCCCTCCGGTGAGGTCCCCGATGATCTGCGAGGTCCTTTTACAGCATTTTTTTTGTACTTATAGGTCTCCTTTCTGGTCCATCTGCCTGCAGTTCCACTATTCACCACTATGAATTTATCACAGCCGCAGGCGGACCAGAAAGGAGACATGCATGTACTAAGTTCATAGAGGAGGTGATGTGAAAGCGGTATTAGTCATTGTCCTCTCTTATCAATCTCACTGAACCCACATATATCTCTCAGTGCCTCCTTATACAAAAGACGCTGTAAAAGGGTTAAACCAGGTACTTAAGTAGTTAAGTCTACTCAACAAAAACTTAAGATCCTTAGCTGTCCCTTAATGCAAGCATAGAAGACAGCTCGGCAACTTCTGAAGAAAATCTTTTACAGAGCATTTCATGAAGCTCCTGGCCTTTTTCCCAACTCACTTATCATATCTAAGATGTATTTCTGAGTCTGAGAATGAATGCAATCCACAAGGCATTTTTCCACATAGCCATCATTTGGATCTAAAATCATTTGGATCAATAGTACAGCACAAGTAGCAATAAGTAATTATTGCGTACAAAAAATTGGGAGATTCATTATCCAGACTTAAAGATAAGCTTACATTGTATAAATTGTGTTCACAAACCATAAAATTTCACAAATATATAATAAGAACAGCATATTAGTAACAGTATTAGATCTTCAAAATAGTGGGAGAACAAAGAGGGGGAGGGGAACAAAGAAAAAAGAGAAATTGAGGACAGATGCCACCTCGGAAAAAGGGGGTGCGAGTGGAATGAATGGGCAAGGATTGGGCTCTAAGTACCATCCTTTCACGCGTCTCCTGGTATAGGGACTGATAAAGGTACCACGAATGCCATGTCTTCTGAAAGGATTTACCTGTACTGTTTAGCAGTGCTGTTATATATGTTACATGAGAGGGTGGCGAAGGATTTTTCCACTGTCTGGCTATCAGTGTCTTAGCTGCGTTACAGCAGTGCGTTAGTAACTTAACTGAGAACTTAGGAAGACGAGGTAATGGCTTGTGCAATAAATAAACAGCTGGATCAAGGGGTAGTTCCACACCTATCAATTGTTGGAGAAAGCTGATGGTTTCATGCCAGAATTGTGCAATAATAGGGCAAGTCTACCAGATATGGAAAAGAGAACCCACTTCACCACAGTTACGCCAGCATAGATTACACATAGAAGGAAACAAACGGTGTAACTTCATAGGGACCAGGGACCAGCGAGTATATAGCTTGTATGCCGTTTTTCTGATGCCCCTTGATCCTATTTTTTGATACTAAGTCGTCTTTCTTTTTGTGCATGATGCTATAAAATCCGTCAAAGGGTATATAACATACAGGCCATGTTAGACCACATGCTATGTATGCTTCTGATCAGAAATTGTGTCACTGCTCACTGCTTCTCAGTGCTACATTACAGCATCGAACCCTGAGGCTGGAATTGATGACCATTTGCATACCTCCTATCCAGGGACACTAGAACATTTTAAGGTGTGTGAGGGTTTTGGAGGCGCAAGAGATTTGATCCGTTTTGGTACACCCCTATATGCAAATTTTACATATAATTTTATTTCTTTTATTAACAGGAGGGGCAGACTACAAGGACCGTATTCAAAGATCCGTTTTTACATGGAGTTGTGTGCGTATTTTTAGGTACGTTTTAACTGTGTATGCATAGTAACTTTATTTACATAAGCTTTAGGCACCGACATGTGAATCGCACTTGGGGACATACGTACGGATGGGCGGGGTTGAAATACGTACTTGAAAATTTTCATGAAAGTGGGTGGGGAGAGGCATTTAAATGAACGCTTGAGGGAGCGGTTATAAAGAAACACACGCACGGAAGACATATACGCACGGAAGTACACATTTAAAGATCAGAGTGGTCTATGGAGGTGTAAGTCTACGATTGCACGGCCAGGAGAGGGGATTGTCATGGGTGTTGGCTTGCTACATGCGTGTCCTTGTTGATGTGGTCTCATCTGTGAAAAGACAACCCCTTAACTGCCACCCACCCCGTTTAACATGGTCTTGTGCATGTTCTTTGTTGCTCTGCATAGCAATAATTGGTTGAATGAAAATAACCTCCCAGTCTCTGCCCTAATTGGGACAAAGTTGTCCAGAGCGAGACAAAGCCCCAAAAAGACTGTCCCCCCCCCCCAAACTGGAACAGTTGGGGTATGCATTTTTTTTATTATTAACCCCTGCTGAGGAACAAATGCAGGAAAGAAATATATAGTTTTAGTTTAAATTCAGTCAGTAAAACAAAAGTCGTCTAATTTTCTCCAGGCCAATAAATGTTTATGCAGGGACAGTACAAGAATGTTGAGGTAGGTCTGAATGCATACCCTCCAATATGACCCCTTCCATTAGGTACAATATACTCTGCGTCTGAGATTACAACTGTCACTCACCTGGTTTAAATGACTTAACTGATTTTTTTAAACTATTTGTCTCTTCAACAAAGGTGGTTACCATAGTAACTTTCAGTTGGAAACTGAGGAGCAGAGTATTTTGTACCTAATGGAATGGATCATGTTGGAGGGAATGTGAATGGGATTTTGGATGCAGCAGGGATCCAGCATCCGTTGTGCTGTTTCAGAGTTTAAAAGTAAGAGAAAAACTGATGGAAATTTACTCCTGTGTAAAACCATAATGAATTTCAGTGGAAATTAATGTTATTCTCTGAGTGCGTGGAAAAATACTGAGCGTCTGCTAATTGCACACAAATACTGAACAGTTTTACTATAAAAGCCTTATTTAGACTTAAGGGCTATGGAACATCACCTCACAACTCTATTACTGTTCCTTATGGAATTGGCTTCATAAGCCCTAGGTGTACATTTTCCCCTGTTTCCCTTATTTTTGAACTATTGATAACACCCTATTGTTCTGAGCTGCACAAATCACACTACAAGAAAATGGCCGCCGCTGATAATTCATCGTTCCCTTCCTCTCAAGAGTGGGCGGATGTCAATAAAGTTCTTTAAGAAAAAAAACAAAAAAAAAAACTCCTTAGTGATCACGCGTTGCTCTGATCGCGAAGATCCCAGAGGACTACACGTCCCGAGATGCCGTGCGGCGGGTTATGACAGATGGAGACGCTATGACGGCTCTGGGGTCTGCAGGTGTACTCCTCACAGGTGATCGCCGCCTTCCGTTATAAGCTCGGTGAGGTTTAAGCTGTTGCTGGGCTGAGCTGAGCAGCCTTAATGCCCCCTTGTGCCCTCTGTTCGTTGCCTCCTGCGCTGGGCCTCACGTCATCCCGACCTTTGTATTGAGAGTTGTTGACATGACCCCACAGAGTCCATATATCACTGTCCGTGCAATGTCCAGCTGCTGGGGCTGCCCGATAGTCCTGCAGATGTTTATGTTGTGCGTATGTATAACTGTGACTGCAGGTAAATAATCTCATAGACACTGGGCTGCATCCATTATATTGATATATCTCTATGCACCTCCATATTACAGAGTGTGTTTATTAATCTTTCTCTTCACCCCTAGGTGTTACACAGTGACAGACTCCAGAGGAGTCTATAAGTTTCAGGCAGAGGATGGTAGTAGTGTAACCAGGGACTTATACTCCATCAGATTTCTTCATTTCCACGGTCAATGTTCTTGTTATTGCAAAACTTTTTTGCAATTTTTTACCTTTGTTATCTGCATTTATTTAATCAGGATGTCCCTTTATTTTATCAGTGTCCCATCCACCCACCTGCAAATCTCTGTTTTGCCTTGTGAAATATGTGGAATAATATTAATACCTATCCCGTACTGTGTCTTATCTAACTTGGGCTCTGTCTGTAAATTAATTAAGTACCTCCTAATATGTAGAATTGTTTTAACTTGACTAATGTTAATCCATTTTAAATGATCTGTATTCATTCATAAAGAACCAGAACTAACCTCTATCCAGCAGTCGATTTACTCACGCAAGGTGCGTAAGTGGGGTGTCTGGGTTGTGTCAGATATTCCTCAACTGATCTCCAGGTGTATGAAACTTAGTTCTGTATGTCTGGAGATCAATCCCACGGCAGCGCATCTCCACTGACCACCTAAACTCTGTAAGGTGGGCGGGGAAAGCGTCTACAGTAAGGGTGGTTCTGTGCGGATCAACGGTCGCACAGACCGCTAATCCGCATGGGTGACGTAAGGCTCCATAATGCTTTATGTCAAGTACATTCCGCATGAAAGAGGGGGTGATGGGGTTCACTCCCCTTTTCTATGCCGACTGCCAAACCTTTTACTGCACGCACGAAAGTCTGGATCAGGTCCAAAGAATTAAAAGACTGCAAAACTTCTTAAATGTTTGAATATGAACTATTAAGGTAAAAAAATGATTATGCCATGGCAAAGCAAACAATCACCGGAGCACCGAACACAGTAGCTTGACCCTAAGTGTTCCATCCCAGCAGCCTGACCCTAACCCTCCCCCTAACCCTAAAAGTCCCCGTATAGGTTACTCACTTATCCCAGGGTGTATGCGGCGGGTTGTGCTTCTGGAAAATGAATGGGTGAGTGATTATGTCGATTGGTATACTCACCCATTCTGGAACAAAATGTGACTTATGGCTGCCTATTCGAAATAGAGACAACCGAAAAAGAACTTTCGGCTGTCTCTATTTCTAAGAGGCATCATTGTCGCCGTGGACTCCCACCGGCAGACCCTCAAACATGACCCATTGCATTAGATACAATTTTATCTGCTCCTGAGCTTCTAACTATCACACTCACCTGGTTTAAATTAATTACATTTTATTTAAAAACGTTTTGCCTCTTTAACAAAGGTGGTGACCATAGTAACTGACAGTTACTCCATTGTATCTAATAGAATGGGTTGTGTTGGAGGGTAGTAGGCAATATGTTATACAGCAAAGGGAGCACCATCTATGCTCAAGACCATAGTATGGGGACAGCAATACAATAACTTAATGTATATTCTACAAATCTGTATTACACAGCTTTTGGTATGGACTTTACATGGTGCATTGAGGAGCCTGATGATTACTGGTACATTGTTCTCGCAGGCTCTAGTACATTAAAAACATCTGAGTAGCAATTTCAAGGAAATGTGAGCTTCCTGTTACAGAGTTAATGAATGTTTGTTTCCCTTTGACAAAACACATAAAGGATTGCTGACAAACAATTCATTCAGCTTAATATGAAGAAATTATATAAATTAAACACATGGGCCCTGATTCAGAGATTGAAAATAAGAACTTAAAGTTACACCTGGGCTAAACCATGTTGATTTCAGGGGAGTTAAATTTCATTTGTTGCAACAATATTATAGTTAAAAGGTGATGTTTCCCAGCTCAAGTCTAATTAGCAGTTTAAAAGTGAATCTGATCAGGTATCTGTGTGCAATAAGTAAAAGCAAAGCATTCTCCCGGCATGCATAGAATAAAATTAACTTGACTCCCCCTGAAATCAACATGGTTTTGCCCAGGTGTAACTTTAAGTTCTTATTTTCAGCCTCTGAATCAGGCCCATGGTTTTCAGGTTTGGAGTGTGACAGAATGTATGGCTATACAGATGTTTTCATAAAATCAGTGTCTAGCTGACCGTGTATGTGCAAGAGGACAGATGCTTCTTCGCAGACACACTCCACATGCACCATATGTTAAAAACTTAAATTCATTTAAAAAGTGTGTATGGAGACATGAGGCAGCTCATTGAGGTCTGGATTCACAGTTACGTAGTTTTCGGCTTACGTGCGTTGTTTTAAGAATTGAGCTACTACGCATGCGTGGTAGCTTATTTACGCTATCTACGTACCATTTAGAACGCGCCTTACGAAATCTACGTACAGAAATGGTATGTAGATAGCGTAAATAAGCTACTACACATGTGTGGTAGCTCAATTCTTAAAACAACGTATGTAAGACGAAAATTACGTAACTGTGAGTCCAGACCTATGCCTTGCTGTTGCAGACCCTCCAACGTGACCCCTTCCATTAGGTACAATTTATTCCGCTCCTGAGCTTCCAACTGTCACTCACCTGGTTTAAATGAAGTAACTGATATTTAAAAAAATATTTGCCCCGTCAACAGAGGTGGTTACCATAGTAACTGACAGTTGAAAACTGAGGAGCAGAATATTTTGTACCTAATGGAATGGGTCATGTTGGAGTGTATGCTGTTGCTGTCTGCATACAATGGTATGTTTTTGTGATTTGAAGTCACTGCTTTAGAGGTGATATGGAGGAGATGGTCATATAAAACAACAATATTTCATGTCATTTGTGCAGAATCTTCTCTTTTTGCCTGTGGTAAAGCGTCAATGTTTAAACCTCTCTTTATGTGATGCAGAGCTGTGACCTCTCTCCGTTTGTGGCACTGCCTATTTGTAATATGGCTGACACAAAGCCTGTCCACCAAACAAGGTTCGAAGCTGCCGTTGGCGTGATCCAGAGTTTACCCAAAAATGGTGAGAATTGATCAATTCCTAATGAGTGATTTGTACGGTGGGAGAAGAAGTAGCATATCGCCATCATGCGTTCTTACACCAGTAGTTATCTCGGTTATTTGTGGATTCTTCAGTGTAAAAACACCCCTTGTATCAATATTGGAGTGTTCACACTGCTAGCCATTCCACTCACACGGAAGGCCTTCATTAGCCGTGTCATACCTTAAGAGTAAACACAAAATGGTGGCAGGAAGGAAGTCCAGATTAGTCTGCTGTCTGTTAGCACACAGATACTGTGCCTTGCAATACTAAGTTTCTTCTACTTGGGAACCAACACCAAATAAGAGAAAATGGGAAGTCAGATTTAGGTTCTGTGTCAGCTTGACTAAAAATAGTGCAAAATAATGGCAATCAGGCTTCTGTCTGGAATATCTGTTGGGCATTGATTATTCATTTGTGTTGTGCGTTTATTGTCACTCAGAAGATTTTCTAGTACATTGAATTGGCTGCTTCAGCCGGTATTTGGTTGTTTTCTATGATGAATAAAGTTTTATTTTATGGTCCTTTCTATTTGCAGGCTCTTTCCAGCCGTCCAATGAAATGATGCTCAAATTCTACAGTTTTTATAAACAAGCAACACAAGGACCATGCAATATCGCAAGGCCAGGGTTCTGGGATCCCGTTGGTCGATACAAATGGTGAGAGACAAATTCCTGTGCAGATAAATATCATTAGAAATCTAGTGTTATGTAGTGGGTGCTCACTCTATAACTTCACTATATTTCTATTTGGATTTCCTTTTCACGGTGTGGAACGTGTCGTTACATTAGCAGGCTAATAGATGGGGTATGTGTGTGTACCCCTCACATTGGGGTAGATCCAGACCTAAGTACGCTAGCTAGCCGCTGATTTAAAATCACCTATTTGTCTGCACTGCGCATGCGTGCGGCAGATATTAAGCCACGTAACTGAACATACGTACCATCCGCGTAACTACGAACAAAGGGGCGGGAGATCCATACAACACCCGGAAATACGCTGTGTAGGCAGAGGGAGGCGTTTAAATCGTACAGTATGGGCCAGGTTAGGGAGTTACGTACGTGAATCCATTACTTGCGTACATTCTTACGCTTTGAAAAGTTAAGGTAGGGTTTAGGAAACATAAAACGACCAAAGTACGTACAAGCGAGTGCATAGAAAATACGCTACGTCTGGATCTGCCCCATTGTGTATTGATTTCAGATAGATGTCACTGTTGGCTGTCTAGACTTTATTATTGTCTTCTATTTATATTGTACCACAAAGGCTCCACAGCGCCTTACAAAGTACATAAACATAAAACATTTAGGCCCAGATCCAGAACAACGCTTGTGAGCGAATTTACGCGTGGCGGAGACTTAAAATCGCCTTTTGGTAAGTACTGCGCATGCACACCATAGAAAATACGCTCAGTAACGTAGCATCATTGTGAACGTATGGGCCATTCACGTATGTGTCACGTAAATACTTACGTGTGGACGTGCCAATTTTACGTGAGTCCAAAATACGTCTGAAATACGTTAAGTAGGCGGGGGTTTGTATTTAAAGTGTACAGTATGGGCGTGCTTAGCTGCGTAAATACGTGTTGCCCATACGTACGTGTGCGAATGACTGCGGTTATGTTGGTAAAAGTTAAGGTAGGGTTTGGAAAGCGTATCTTGACAAAATACGTACGTTCAAGGGGTGTGCCGAGGGGAGTGTATAGAATTTACGCACACGAAAATACGCTACGCAAATAAACGTACGGCAAACGTAGTTCTGGATCTACCCCATAGACATTAGAAATATTACATACATTACTGAACGTTTCAGGACATGGTTTATAACCATTGCTGTATAAACAGACCTAATACCCAAATATGCATCAGGATGGCAGAACCCTAGGGCTAGGAGCTGTTGTAGGCAGTGGGGAGCAGATGTATGTGAAGGAAAGAAGAAACTATGAGGGATGTGGCCCTGCTCATGGCAGCTTATGGTCTAAAGGAGAGGGGCAGACATACAGAGGAAACACAGAATGGGGGGAGAATGGAATTGAAAGGCTTTGATAAGGAGTGAGTCTTATGAGACTGTTTGAAGTGTTGTAGAAAGATAGGAAGAGAGTTCCAGAGGAAAGGAGCAGCACGGGCAAAGTCTGAGAGTGTAGAGGCAGAGGGGCATTGAAGTCACCTAGTGTGAGGGAGGGAGGGACCGGGTCCAGAATGATGAAAAAAAACAAATTACGCATTTTGAGGCAGTTGCACTTCGAAGCGCTCTAGAAATGATTCTAGATTCCATGCCGCAAGGCTTTCCGACGGTGAAATGGGACGACGCAGCATGTGTACAGCCTCTATACGTGGTGGGTGGGGGGAGAAACTTAATGTGTACAGTAAGGACTCATGTTTGATCCCGTTATTATGCACCAGCAGCGTTTTCCATATATTAAAGTTAAGGTAAGGTCCAGGGTACGGAAGTGCCATATGTGCCGGGGGAGTGTACTACGCTTGTACTGAATTTAGGATCGCACTGCGGTGACTTTAGACTGGTGCTGGAGAAGGAGTCTGCGCCCACAGAGGGGTAACCAGGAAGCAGACTTGTCAAGGCATTTGGTGCTAGGGCTGCAGGTAGAGGCAAATAGCCTGAACCTGTAATGTAGAGAGTGACAGGAATGGACCTTAGAATAACATTGAAGATGCACACCACAGCGCAAATTATTGAATATTATTATTGTTTTTTTTGTTCAAGTAGTTTTTATTCCCCAAAAAATTTTAAACGGAGGTCCGGATTCACAGTTTCATAGTTTTCGTCTTGCGTACATTGTTTTAAGAATTGTGCGTAGTAGCTCAATTCTGTAAGACGAAAGCTATATAACTGTGAATCAGGACCAGAATGAATGTTATTTTTATTAAACTTTTAGAATTTTTTTGTTTATAAATCATAAAAACATTTATAAGGGTTTCAATGTCTCCACATTGACCTGATTACACTTTTGATCAGGGATTTATCTATTTGTATGCATGTTATGTTTATTGTATTCGAGCACATGATTATTTACCTTTATACTTATACAGGGATGCCTGGAATTCATTGGGCGACATGTCCAAGGAGGATGCCATGATTGCTTACGTTGATGAAATGAAAAAGGTATGACCCGTAAGCTGTGAATAGTATGTATGCTGCTTGTGTGCTTGATTCACACGTGAAGGTCTTGTAATAACACGAAGCACATTCCAATCAGGGAATTCGTTCAGACTAGTCCTGCCAAACGCCTGTGTTCCTGTTCTGCTTATTCGTATGGTACAGTGTCAGGAGACATTGCTGCCATCCTCCATTCATCTTTATATTCACTGCTCTAGCAAAATGCTAAACAGAAAAGGCAAAGTGAGGGAAATACAATATAGTCATAGCAGTGTCTTCTCCCCAGGGATTATTGCTAGACAGGTGGTAAGAAAACGTACCCAGGTGGGGAAGTG
>WWET01000465.1:348480-367212 GCA_011038615.1 Limnodynastes dumerilii | reverse complement strand
GGTCATGACATGTTACACTTTGTAGAAATAATAATAATGAAATATGTTGTAATCCTTAAAGTGATTTTAATTTGAGTTTATTATATATATGCCTCTCCAGTCCTCCATTGTGCCTACAGTACTCCTTGTATTTATATACCCCTCTTTCTCTTCCCTGTATCTGTCCTATACACCCCCTCTCCCTCTATCTGTCTTATACACCCCATCTCTCTCTATCTGTCCTATATGCCCCATCTCTCTCTATCTGTCCTATACGCCCCATCTCTCCCTCTATCTGTCCTATACACCCCATCTCTCCCTCTATCTGTCCTATACACCCCATCTCTCCCTCTATCTGCCCTTTACACCCCATCTCTCCCTCTATCTGTCCTATACACCCCATCTCTCCCTCTCTGTCCTATTCACCCCATCTCTCTATCTATCTGTCCTATACACCCCATCTCTCTATCTATCTGTCCTATACACCCCATCTCTCTCTCTCTCTCTCTCTCTCGATAGAGCAGTGTGAATGCCTCCTATTGGTGGATAGAGCAGTGTGAATGCCTCATCTTGGTGGATAGAGCAGTGTGAATGCCTCATCTTGGTGGATAGAGCAGTGTGAATGCCTCCTGTTGGTGGATAGAGCAGTGTGAATGCCTCCTGTTGGTGGATAGAGCAGTGTGAATGCCTCCTGTTGGTGGATTGAGCAGTGTGAATGCCTCCTATTGGTGGATAGAGCAGTGTGAATGCCTCCTATTGGTGGATAGAGCAGTGTGAATGCCTCCTGTTGGTGGATAGAGCAGTGTGAATGCCTCCTATTGGTGGATTGAGCAGTGTGAATGCCTCCTATTGGTGGATAGAGCAGTGTGATTTGCCTCCTATTGGTGGATAGAGCAGTGTGATTTGCCTCATCTTGGTGGATAGAGCAGTGTGAATGCCTCATCTTGGTGGATAGAGCAGTGTGAATGCCTCATCTTGGTGGATAGAGCAGTGTGATTGCCTATCCTCAGGCTGTACCAGGAAGGTTGCCACAAGGAGTGCTTGGTGGTGTTTATCAGGCAGGCCTGCTCGCAGGTTTGAAATGTCTGCTGCATTAATCAGAAGTTCCTGTAAAGAGAAGCTTGGTGATGTAGGTCATGCAATTTCTACAGGGAAATAATAAGCTCTTCACTGAGATTTTATTACAGCTAAGTAGATTGTCGGTTGTAATTTCACAGGGAAGCTCATCACACCTTACTTATCCTTTTCTTTTAGGCTGTGTAATGTTATATAGAGTTTCAAGTGAGGATAAACAGCAGCCGTATGAATGCGATTACTAAAATTGTGCAAAAGGCTTTCTCATCCAGACCAAATCATTGCCTCAAGTAGCATAAGAGTTCATGAGTCAGCATAACTTCCCAGCTGCCATCTATGTGATGACTGCCTGATAATGGCACACTCCAGGGACCTGATCCAGCGATTTAGGGCAGCAGATGTACAAATCCACTCACTGTTCAGACTGCTGGCCGTATTCAGAGATGCGTTTTTCAAAAGTACGCAATTATACGCACGCCGCACATAGCAAGCCAACACCCGTGACTCTCCCCTCTCACGGCCGTGCAATCGTAGACTTACACCTCCATAGAGCACCTCTAACTTTAAGTGAGTGCGTATATGTATCCCGTACATGCGATTCTATGTAACCGCGCCCTCAGAGATTTAAATGCCCCCCCCACCCACTTTCACGTAACTTTTCAGGTACGTATTTCAACCCCGCCCCTCCGTACATATGTCCCCAAGTGCGATTCCCATGTCTGTGCCTAAAGCACTTAAGTGCGTATATTCTACGTAACTTACGTAAATAAATTGACCACGCATGCACAGTTAAAACACACCTAAAATTACGCACGCAGCTTCATGTGAAAACGGATCTGTTAATACGGCCCTGCGTGAGCCCTATCCAGAGATCCGACATTTGCAACTCTGGATAAGATGTATTGAGAATGGGCACCCCTAAAATAAAAAAAACCAAAACAGAATGTGCGCCAATACGCTGCTATTCAGCCTTAATCTACAAGTAACTTTAGTGTAGCTTTTAAACCCAAATGCATTTTAAAACAAGATTCATTCTTAGGACTTGCTTTACTAAACTGCGGAAAAGGAGATGTTGCCCATAGAAACCAGTCAATTTCGGCAGTTTAGTAAATCCCTTCAACGTAACCTTTTATTACTTGTAAGATATGTATGACTGAAAATAGGGCAATATAATGCTTGAAACTCTCCTCCATTTTACGCTTACACTTGCCCTGAGCTAGTGCAAAATTTTAGGTGGAAGGCAGATAAACCGGACTGCTACTGCTTTTACAGCACTAAGCCGCCCACTTTCTCATTTAAATATAGTAGAACACCACGTTCCACTAACGCAGAGCACACAGATGGTTGGGTGGCAGTCTCTAGGATGCTGTATGTATTGGGTGGCAGTCTCTAGGATGCTGTATGTATTGGGTGGCAGTCACTAGGATGCTGTTTGTTTTGGGTGGTGGTCACTGGGGTAGCAGTGACTACCTGCATTGTGTAGAGGTCACTATAAATCTCTTAATTGGAATGGGAAATTTCAGGGCCACTTTAAGTTACCAATCTGCCCCTGCCTTGATCTACTCAGGCCATACTGGTGATGCATTAATAATGCCTGTTAGTTTACGATGGAATAGCACTCATATAATGCTTACAGGAAACATTTAACTGTCCAGATAATGGTTATTAGGCATTATGTTATTCACTTATCACACACAAGTCAGCATTGGAGCAATCTATAAATATATAGATGAGAGGAGCAATCAGTGTTAATGTAACATCTGCAGCCTATTCTCTATGCCTGAAGCAATGAGGATTAGTAAGGGAAATGGGTGTATAGAAGAGGCACTGATGTACTAAATGAAGTACTGGTGCAGGTAATACATTTCTATAGTCTGTAATTTAATGCTATGTTTGCAGTAGACTATTGATGTGAGAAGTCTCTCAGCATACGTTATAGTCTATAGTCTAGGCGGTTCATAAGGATTGACAGTGAAAATGAATGATGTTCCTTCTGCATTTAACCACTTATATAAACCATTCTATGAAAAAGTTTAGCCATTAAACAAATTTAATTTCAGCTAAAAAAATGTGTTTCTTCATATGCTGTAACAATAAAAATGGTATGGTGTGGGACATTTGGCCTTTATGGGTAGTGACCTCTAGGAGTCGCTGGTGCTGTGGTAGAGGTTTTGTCCCTGAAACACTGGGCAGGGAAACAGCAGCTAGAGTGCAAGGAACAAGTGCTAAAGTGTAAGAAACGTTTTCCATTTTATGACGTCTTGCCTTCTGGACTCTAGATCCTTGAGACCATGCCGGTGACCGAGAAAGTTGAAGAATTACTCCAAGTCTTGGGTCCATTTTATGAAATGGTGGAAGACAAAAGACATGGACGAGGATCTGTCGTAACATCAGGTTGGCCTAACTCCAGCTTTGTATTCTAGAAAGATCCTAGTAAATGTCTCTCCTTCTCCTCCTCCTCCTCCTCCTCCTCTGCTCAAACACTTCTTGCAATGAAATCTCCGCTCTCTCTCTCTCCTTTTTCTCTTTTCCTTTCACATGCCAGTACGACTGGACAGAGTTGCTAAGTCTTTAGAAGGTATGAAGGAAAGATAATTTCCATTGAGTTGTCTATTTTTCTCATTAGACCAGCTACCATTTTCATTGTGCTGCATTTATGAAAACCAAGGTCCGAGTTCTTCGGGTCACAGCAGAACCTTCTAGCACAGTAGTTATTTACTGGTTTTTAGGAATATCCCCCATATTGACTGTGAATTCAATTTTAGAAGTTGGTGTCCACTTTTTAGAGCCTACAAGGTCACCTTGAAATTAACCATGGTGATATTTTTTATAAAAATTTTTGAAGCCTATAATTTATTATCTCCCAATGTGTATAGATCAAACCAACTGTTTATAGAAGGATGCTAACACTTAAATAAAAACTGAAATATGTTAGCGTGGAAACGTGACTTCCGAGGCATCAAACATAGCTTACCTGCTGCTGTTTAACGTGGCTTCCCAGGCATCACACATAGCTTACCTGCTGCTGTTTAACGTGGCTTCCCAGGCGTTACACGTAGCTTACCTGCTGCTGTTTAACGTGGCTTCCCAGGCATCACACATAGCTTACCTGCTGCTGTTTAACGTGGCTTCCCAGGCATCACATGTAGCTTACCTGCTGCAGTTTAACGTGGCTTCCCAGGCATCACACATAGCTTACCTGCTGCTGTTTAACGTGGCTTCCCAGGCATCACACACAGCTTACCTGCTGCTGTTTAACGTGGCTTCCCAGGCATCACACACATAGTTTTCCTGCTGCTGTTTAACGTGGCTTCCCAGGCATCACACACACAGTTTTCCTGCTGCTGTTTAACGTGGCTTCCCAGGCATCACACATAGCTTACCTGCTGCTGTTTTACTTGAACTATGTCCGTATTACCAGCACAGCAATAAGATAAAAGAGAATTACAATTTCCAAGTCACCAGCTTGCAGGGTGATCAGTTGTAGGGTCACACACAGATGTTCTCATGCGGTGAACATTCGTCAGCCTTTAGGACTACATATAGGAGATTCTACTATTACTAGATCTCTATCTTCACACGTGAATTACAGGCAGAAAGTATTTAGGTTAAATCATCACTATATCTCTTCTGATAAATGGATTTTTGACATTGTGCGGCTGATCCAGAGGTTCACACAAATTAATCGTCCTTTACATCTGAGAGCAGAACATGGGAGTTGCATGCGAGTTATAGGTAGCCCTGGATGGCTATCGTACTGCACTGTAGCATATGAGCACAAAGCAGCCGAGCTCCATGCAGCTACATGGCCATATACATTGAAAAGGGGTGTGGGTCCCCATCGAGAACGGCTCTATTTCAATAGAGCCATTCTCTCCCAGCCAGTTTCAAGCTGGCGATTGCTTCTGCCTTGAAGAGGTGTAGCAAGCGCTCCCTGGAGCACCTAACACGGTGCTCCGAAAGGTAAGTGAGGATTCTAACCCCAACCCTCTCTCTAATCCTTATACTAACCCTTCCCTTCTATTACCCTAACCCTCCCTTCCCCGCAGCCTAACCCTAAGTCTCCCTTTCCCACAGCCTAACCCTAAACTTCCCTTCTTTTACCCTAACCCTAAGTCTCCCTGCCCCATAGCCTGACCCTAACCCCACCCCTTCACTGCAGCCTCACCCTAAGTCTCCCTTTCTCACAGCCTAACCCTAAACTTCCCTGCAGCCTAACCCTAACCCTACCCTTCTATCACCCTGACCCTAAGTCTCTCTTCCCCACAGCCGGACCCTAATCCCCCTTCCCTGCAGCCTGATTCTAACCCTAATCCTCCCCTTCTATTACCCTAACCCCTCCTTCCCTCCAGCCTGACCCTAAGTCTGCCGATCAGCATACTCACCCATTCATAAAAAAAAATGGTTGCCATTCGAAATAGAGACAGCCAAAATCCCACTGATAGACAAAGTTATTATTATTTGTGTGAGAGCTTTAGCCTCCAGGCAAATGCTCTAAAACTACGTCCTAGAATGATAGAATGATTATAGACAAAATTACTAAAACAAATGTAATAACTATACAATGATTTATACCTACGCAGCCACAGTATAAAATGCCAGACATAGGTCATTGAGTGTCAGTGCTCTGGACTAAGTCATGACCTGTTGCTAGTTCAAATGTTTTGAGGTAAACTGTGCTTCTTTCCATCTGCCTGTCCGTCAGGATCAGCTACAGTTACATGGGCGTAACCTTACTGCTATGTGCCTCCTGAGTGTGGGTCCTCTTTGAATAGGGCCGTTCTCTCCCAACCAGTTTCAATCTGGCTGGGAAATCAATTGCTTCTGCCTGGAAGAGACATCGATCCCTGGGGCACTGAACACGGTGCTCCGAAAGGTAAGTAAGGATTCTGTCCCCAACCCTCTCCCTAATCCTTACCCTAACCCTCCCTTTCTATTACCCTAACCCCACCCTCCCCTTCCCCGCAGCCTTGCCCTAACCCTCTCCCTAATCCTTACCCTAACCCTCCCCTTCTATCACCCTAACCCCTACTTCCCTGCAGCCTTGCCCTAACCTTCTCCCTAATCCTTACCCTAACCCTCCCCTTTTATCACCCTAACCCCCACTTCCCCACAGCCTTGCCTTAACCCTCCCCCTAAGCCTTAAAGTCCCCAGAGAGGTTACTCATCTCTCTGGTGGTAAAGTGGTGGCGCTTCTGAAAATGAATGGGTCATATGCAGATGGCAACCATGCATAAAAAAAACCTAAAATGGCTGCCATTCAAAATAGAGACAGCCGAAAAGGAACTCTTGTCTGTCTATACTTCTCATTGAGAAGTTTTGAGTGCATCATTTGTGAGCATGCGAAGGGTAAAATCATGCCGATATACACTACACAGCCGGGTGTACAATCACCTCTGCATCAACTCCTGTATTTCCTCTCCATGTTCCATAAATAGCTAGCGCTCATTAAAAGATAAGTCTTCTCCATACTCAAACACCTCCGCTCATTCTCACGCCTGCTGTCCCTTTATTTGCTCTGTGCTTACAATACAATAAGCCTATTTTCTGCCTAATCTCCTGCATTTTCGTTGTGTGTGCATTATGTGACTTTGGGGCACTTCTAGGACATAATGTCATCTGTTTTCCTTTGTTTTAAACAATTTTTATTGAACCAGAACTGAAAACAGTCGAGCATGACGTTAGAAACTATGTGCGATGTAAGAGACAGTGACCATTGTGTTATAACAAACGGTAGAACATGGAAAATACAGTAGCTTGTAATCAGGACAGGGTTTAAACAAGGACAGCTCGCAATAATGTCACACTACAGCTCTGCACCTCTCTAAGTGACCCCGGTGTGCACCATCCCTGGAGGTAATTCACATTTCATCTAACAGCCCTAATGACCTGTTCATAACGGCACTGGAAATGAAGGCTGGCATAAGACGAGTTATTGTACTATTCCCATATAGAGTATTCGGTATCAAGCGTCGGTACTTGTAATGCTGCAGAACGCATAACATTTTTCCTGTCGACATCTATATAACTATCAGCATTAGAAGTGTTTGAAGAAAAACATGCTTCATTTCATTGAATCTGTGCAAATAATTGATGTATTCTCTGCAAAAATGATGTGACGCCCTCTAATAATCTTTTATTAGTAACGCCGGACCGTGTTCTTGCGTATTTTTAGGATCAGTTAAGCTGCGCAGGCGTAGTAACTTTTTTTTACGCAAGCTACGTAGGGTTTCCGCATGGAAATCCATTAGGTACGCACTATAATTCTGTGCTTAGTGAGTTACGTACGGAGGGGGTGTGCCTGTCCTCCGTAGGTAGGAATTTACGTGGGGTGGGGGGGGGGGCATTTGAATGGCCTATTATGGGTGTGGTTAAGAATGTACGCACTTACCAAAGCAACTTAAGTACAAATATACGCACAGAGAGTTAAGGGTGCCCTGTGGTAGCAGAAATCTGCTAAAGTCCGTAAGTACATGGGGGGGCCACTTAGGTGCATATTTTTACGAATCCGTGCGTATTTATGCCACACTTGTGTGAATACGGTCCACCATCACTTTTTCTTGTGAGAGCTGCATATATCTTTATATATGAGCTAATATTAAGAGGAACACGGTGTACATTACATTTCCTTACTTGTATTGTGTTGTAATTCTTTAGACCTGAGCTCTGTGCTGACTTCAACGCCTAATTTTAAGGCTGTGAACGGGAAGGCAGAGAGCAGTGACAGTGGAGCAGAATCAGAAGAGGAGGATGCTGGGAAGAAGGAGGAGGAAGATGATGATGATGATGACGAAGAAGGAGGAGAAACAGAGCAAAGTGAACACGGTATTACAGCATAGCTTCCGAATCTCCCGGATTGTCCGGGTGACTCCTGATATACAGACGTGGCTCTCGGAATCCCGGGAGAGCAGACAAATCACTGCCTCAAGCCCTGCCTATGATTACTGTCATCCATAGAGTTACTAAGGATGGGCGGGGCTTGATGATGTAATTTGTGTCATCAAGCCCCGCCCCATTGTTAGTAACACAATGAATTGCAGCATTCATAAGCAGGGGGGTGGGATTCAGGCAATCACATGCATTAAATCACATAACCAAGCCCCTCCCCCATACGACAATCTTTTTCTCCCCTCTGACATCTCCCAGTAGGAAGTAATTGAAATTCTATAACTATGTTTTTAAATCACAATGGGCTCATTTTCCTTTTTATAGTTCCCAACTTAATTATAAAAAAAAAAAGAATCAGGTTAATTGTTCATAGTGTTCTCTATCTATGTCTTAGGAATCAAACAAACATCTTCAGGGACAGGTGCTTGAGATTGCTAGATGACAGGCTAGCCCCAGTACACTGTATTCTTCAGTAGAACCTTGTTCTGTATCCGTTCCACCTATCACAGAGCCTTATAATTCTAATGTGAAGAGACCTACTTCTGCAGACTACTCCCATGCAAGGTGTGAGTGAATGACAGCCGGCGATTGCTGATTTAAAGTAACTTGATGGAATTTATTGGCTTTGTGTTGATTGACTGCTAGTATTTGTAGACTGCACCTGTCACAGCGAAGGCAGCTGCTCATGAGAAAGCTGTAGTTAGTGGCTTCATAGCGGCACTACAGATGAAGGTCTTCACAGGACAGTTGTTCCCAGTTGTAATGATGCATTCTGATACAAAATGGCCGCCTCCACTTAAAGCCGACAATACATGTATCTTTAATAAAAAGTGTGCTTAACTACCTGAAAGATACACATTTTTTGCTATGGTCTTTAAAAAAAAAAAATGGTTACAAATTCAAGCTGTATTGCTAAGAATAAATAAAATATTTGATCCCCTCCAAGGATATTATATAATCTGCCCTATTGCTTTACTAACATCACAGTTACTACAATAGAATCCAGTTTTTTAAAATGGATTTAAGCTAACCATACACGATTACCATACGATTATCGGCCCGATCTCCCAATTATCGGGTGATCGGGCAAATAATCGCTGTAGTTAGCGGCCCAGATCAATTTTTGAAACGCAAAATAAATGCACCAGAAACGCTCTGCTGCGATTATTTGGTCTTTTGACATGTTTGATTTAAATTGGGAGAAAGCTCCCAATATTTTAAGGGAGCCAATCAGCAAGCTGAATGGCTCCCTATTGTTCAGAGCTGCTGCTGCTGTATATCTATGTACAAAGCTGCTCTGACAGCTTTAAAGTATACCTTCAGAGCTGTCCGAGCAGCTTTGCACATAGATATAAAGCAGCAGCAGCAGCAACAGAGAGAGCTGCCCCCTCCCCTCTTCTGCTAGGATTATCGGTCCCAGCAGAGGAGGTGTATGGTGCCGATAGCAGGAAATCGTCCCGTTTATCGGCCCACCCTTTGCTGTGACCGATAATTGTCCTAGTGTATGGCCAGCTTAAGAAATGCACATTATTTCTTTTACACACTTCTAGTCAGTCTTTATATTAGTCTTCACCTGTATAAATCAATTGTGTTCATTGTTTTATAATAGAAGAAAAGAGTAAGAAGGAGGAATCGACTGAGCCATTTGTAGATGGGGCAATGGTTAATGGTTTACAAATGAACCACAGTGAACATATATCAGACATTCCTAATCAAACACCTACCAAGTCCAGTCTCACCATGATCACAGATGCAGTGAGTGAAGATCAAGAAGACGCTGGGGTTGTTACAGTGGTCGATTTGGCTGAAAATAAAGGTCCGTATATAATAGACATTGATGTGATGTTATATTGGCTAAGCATTGATCAATATGAAAGATATCTGTAGTGTAAACGTATTACATACTTTTCACATCCAATGATATGCAGGAATATTAGGATATGGGTTGAAATCATATATGGAATGATAGTTTTATAAAACTATGTCCTAGTTCATGTTGACCAATGTGGACTGTTTTGATTTGTCAATTAATACATAGGCAAGATAAATGGAAGGGCACTTGTTAGATGAAATTTTTACTTTTTCCAGCAAACTAAAGATAGGAATTGTTTTAATTTTATTTTAGTTATCATTATTAATCACCCCTGTATGATTTGTTATAGGTCTTAGCACTGCATCCATTAAATATGACCACAGTTCAGAAAGGAATTTTATTTTGTGAGTGTGTTTATTTGATTAAGTAACGGGTTTTTATATCGCGCCATCAGATTATGTAGCGTTTTAGAGTTTTAACAATCATTATAACATAACATGACTGGGTGGGTAAGTGGGACCTGCCTGCAAGCTTACACTCTATAGAACATTGGGGATTGATAGATCAGGGCAAGTGCTGTATATCACACAATGGAACAGCTATTGTAAAAGTGCTCAGTGCTCTGCATGATCCAGTCATACTGCAGTGTTTATAGCAGAACTGACGGTCATTTTAGCATGGAAAGAAAATGTGTCTAAGTTTGTGTTAATCCTGGAAGGAAATCCGGATAGCGAATAGGGTAGACCAGTGCTCCTCAACCTTTTCTCACCCACGGCACACCTAAGCCCTTGCCAGAATTCTGCGGCACACCAAAAGCAAAATATATTTAAAAAAAAAGCAGGAATTACAAAGTACATACACGGATATTACATTATTTTTTATTTGATAAATAAAAAAAATCGCAGCTAATAACCTTTTTTTTCTTATAACAAATTTACCTATGTTAGCCCCCCATCATGTGTCTGCAGCCTCCCCATTAGCCCCCATCATGTGTCTCCAGCCTCCCCATTAGCCCCCATCATGTGTCTCCAGCCTCCCTAGTAGTTCCCATTCATGTGTCTGCAGCCTCTCCAGTATAACCAATCATGTGTCTTCAGCTCTCCAGTATTCCACATTCATGTATCTGCAAGGTCTTCCAATGCTTTTTTTTTTTTTTTTCTCCTTTTTGAGGCATTGCACCGCAGCACACTTGGCAACATCCCGTGGCACACTGGTTGAGGAGCACTGGGGTAGATAAATGTTGAGATAATGTACACTAGTCTTGTTTCCAGGAGATGATTGCACAGAGGATATTGCTACAGCGCAGCACTTGACCAGTGACTCAGACAGTGAGATTTTTTGTGACTCTATGGAGCAATTCGGACAAGATGATGTAAGTCTGCTTTTAGTTACAATGTGAATGAATCTGGTTTTGGGACAACATTTTATAATCCTCTTCTATGGGTTTGATTAAATGTCTGACACAACAAGGTATTGTCACAGCTAAAAATACGGTTTCTGCAAAAAGAAAAAGAAATTTGGGTTTCCTAAATTCCTCTTTTAATTGTACAAGAATTTCAATTATAAAAATAGAATGAACCAGAACTGTTAGAACTTTGGCAATGGGGGGGAAGGATTCAGAACCCTGTTTTTTTTTTTACATACGTCCCTAATCTTCTGAATCTAGCGCTTCGTTACGTAGATTGCGTACATGCGGTCTTTAAATACTACGTAGATAGCGTAAAGTAGTTACTACGCATTTGTGTAGTAGCTAGATTCGGAAAATTAGGGACGTATGTAAAAAAAAAACCAAAAAAAAAAACCCGGGGTTGTGAATCCGGCTCGGGGTTTTTACCTTTCCATGTAAGGTTTCACTCTAATCTCAAAGTATATTCCAACATACAGCGTCTTCTGTTCTTTAGATGGCACGTGTATTACTTGTGAAGCATGCAAAGTGGCCCTTCTCTATGCTGTATTACTATTGATTACAGAATTTTCTGATGAGAGACAAGTTGGATGCCATATAAAACACAGGCTTGTAGCAGATAATCTGATCATTCAGAATTACTGACTGATTATCACCCCGAGGGGACAATAGAGTGTAGTGTGTGTGGGGAACCTGACCCCGGAGTTCCCCCCTCTGTCTAACTCCATAATTATTGGCAGTACTATAGTATTAA
Source organism: Limnodynastes dumerilii (assembly GCA_011038615.1). Taxonomy (NCBI): domain Eukaryota; kingdom Metazoa; phylum Chordata; class Amphibia; order Anura; family Limnodynastidae; genus Limnodynastes; species Limnodynastes dumerilii. The sequence continues at coordinate 355,299 of WWET01000465.1, read as the reverse complement.
AGCTCTGTATTCTGCAAGCAATGCACGGCTTCCATTACTATAATACTGCTATATTTATTAATAGTTCGAAAGTGAGATGCGATTAACAGGAAGTACTTGCTCCCAATCAGCGCCCAAAATGACAAAGCCCAATTGCAAGGACCTCCTGTTAATCTCAGTAGTCCCTCCCTCTTTTACATGCAGGAGAGGTGATTAGTGCTGATATCGGCACCTTTCTTTCCCTGCTAAAAGTAATAATAATAATAATAGTAATAATAATAGTGTGTGCCCGGGGTTGCTCTATAGCTTCTCTCTAAAACCCTTTTCAGATCACCACTAAAAACACAGGTTTTTGACCAAAAACCCGGGTTTCGGCTAAAACCTGGGATATTGGTGGTGATGATCTGAAAGGTCTCTTCTGCCTGGACCCAGGTCTAATGACCTAGGAATTGGACCCAGGAAAAAAGAAGCGTTTTTCCCAGGTTGGACCCGGGAAGGGGTGCATTGTGAAAGGTGCCACCTGGAATTTCCTGGGTCAGAGCTGGACTTAAAACTGGGGTTCCCCCCCCCCCCCGCAATTCACCTGGGTTGAAAAACTAGACTTATTGCCGGTGGTGATCTGAAATGTCATGTGACTGTGGTTGCCATGGCAGACATAATGCAAACAGTTGCTGTGTTGTCATGTGACCAGTAATGACTTTATGGGGATTAGTGTTAGGTGGAGTACTCCTCAATCATAAAACCTGAGGACATTTTTAGAAAAGGTCTTCAGGTATTTCAGAACGTAATAAAATGCACTTCAGGAGCCAGATTTACTAAGCTGCGAGTTTGGAAAAGTGGAGATATTTCCTATAGCAACCAATCAGATTCTAGCTCTCATTTTCTTTTTACATACTAGAGAATGTCAGCTAAAATCTGATTGGTTGCTATGGACAACATTTCCCCTTTTCCAAACCTGCAGCTTTGTAAATCTGACCCCAGAACTTAATGCAATTGATGGCTTGGGGTTTTTGGAGTGTTGCACTGCTCTCCCGTGTTCCCAGTTTTCATTGATACAATCCCTGAACTCTATCAATCATTCCGGTCTACAGCTGACATAGTGCTTACTCTCTTGATCTGCAGGTTGATCACAGTCAGCTGTTAGAAGATGCTATGCGGACTGATCCCTCAGACGTCTGGATGGGTGGAGAGGTGAAGGACGGTGGAGAAGACGGTAAGGCCTCTGGCCGGACACACCAGAAGGACAAGTCTGGCCATGATAAGGTGGAAAACTTCCCCTCTAGGAGAGGGAGAGGTAGGTGCTCTCATTGCTGCCTGACCAGTTACATCACGCAGAAAACCAGCAATGTTTTATTCCTATCTCAGCAGATACATATAAGTGACAGGAATGGCTTCTGTTGTCCGTGTCAAACGTTTTAGTTGTGTGTGTGTGTGTATATAAATATATAAACATCCGGGGCCAGATCCTCAACTACGGCCAAAACGATACGTAGATTACGTACAATAGTTACTACGCATGTGCAGTAGCTATCTTTCGGCAAATTACGGCCGTGTGTGTAAGACGACCGTAGTTGAGGATCCGGTCCCCAGTGTCTACTTATAGGACGACTGGGGAATTTAAGTTGTGGTGGATGAATGTTTAGGAAGACGACTTGTGGGAGATCTCGTTTAGTTAGAACAAGACTGATTTCCTGTTGTTTTCCTTTTTTTTTTTTCTTTAATCCAGTAAATCGTACGCACCCCATGGGTGAAGGATCCCAAGGTGGACAGCGGGGAAACGGTGAAGGTGGAGGAGAGGGTTGGGGCTCAGAGAGAGGACCAAATAGCAGCCTCAATGAGCAGATTGCTGTTGTACTGATGCGGTTACAGGAAGACATGCAGAATGTGCTTCAAAGGCTTCAAACACTGGAGGCTCTCACTGCCTCACAGGTAGCAGCTTGTTTAGCATACTCCCATTGTAACATGCGTTCATACATCTCTACAATGCTATTCATATTATGTCACACTGTACACCTACATCATCTGTGTTATGTCACATTGTACATCTACATCATCTGTGTATTGTGTCACATTGTACACCTACATCATCTGTGTATTATGTCACACTGTACACCTACATCATCTGTGTATTATGTCACATTGTACACCTACATCATCTGTGTATTATATCACATTGTACATCTACATCATCTGTGTATTATGTCACATTGTGCATCTACTGCATCTGTGTATTATGTCACATTGTGCATCTACAGCATCTGTGTATTATGTCACATTGTACATCTACATCATCTGTGTATTATGTCACATTGTACATCTACATCATCTGTGTATTATGTCACATTGTGCATCTACATCATCTGTGTATTATGTCACATTGTACACCTACATCATCTGTGTATTATGTCACATTGTACACCTACAGCATCTGTGTATTATGTCACATTGTACACCTACAGCATCTGTGTATTATGTCACATTGTACATCTACATCATCTGTGTATTATGTCACATTGTACACCTACATCATCTGTGTATTATATCACATTGTACATCTACATCATCTGTGTATTATGTCACATTGTACACCTACATCATCTGTGTATTATGTCACATTGTACACCTACAGCATCTGTGTATTATGTCACATTGTACACCTACATCATCTGTGTATTATATCACATTGTACATCTACATCATCTGTGTATTATGTCACATTGTACACCTACATCATCTGTGTATTATATCACATTGTACATCTACATCATCTGTGTATTATGTCACATTGTACACCTACATCATCTGTGTATTATATCACATTGTACATCTACATCATCTGTGTATTATGTCACATTGTACACCTACATCATCTGTGTATTATATCACATTGTACATCTACATCATCTGTGTATTATGTCACATTGTACACCTACAGCATCTGTGTATTATGTCACATTGTACACCTACATCATCTGTGTATTATATCACATTGTACATCTACATCATCTGTGTATTATGTCACATTGTACACCTACATCATCTGTGTATTATATCACATTGTACATCTACATCATCTGTGTATTATGTCACATTGTACACCTACATCATCTGTGTATTATATCACATTGTACATCTACATCATCTGTGTATTATGTCACATTGTACACCTACATCATCTGTGTATTATATCACATTGTACATCTACATCATCTGTGTATTATGTCACATTGTACACCTACAGCATCTGTGTATTATGTCACATTGTACACCTACATCATCTGTGTATTATATCACATTGTACATCTACATCATCTGTGTATTATGTCACATTGTACACCTACATCATCTGTGTATTATATCACATTGTACATCTACATCATCTGTGTATTATGTCACATTGTACACCTACATCATCTGTGTATTATATCACATTGTACATCTACATCATCTGTGTATTATGTCACATTGTACACCTACATCATCTGTGTATTATATCACATTGTACATCTACATCATCTGTGTATTATGTCACATTGTACACCTACAGCATCTGTGTATTATGTCACATTGTACACCTACATCATCTGTGTATTATATCACATTGTACATCTACATCATCTGTGTATTATGTCACATTGTACACCTACATCATCTGTGTATTATATCACATTGTACATCTACATCATCTGTGTATTATGTCACATTGTACACCTACATCATCTGTGTATTATATCACATTGTACATCTACATCATCTGTGTATTATGTCACATTGTACACCTACATCATCTGTGTATTATATCACATTGTACATCTACATCATCTGTGTATTATGTCACATTGTACACCTACAGCATCTGTGTATTATGTCACATTGTACACCTACATCATCTGTGTATTATATCACATTGTACATCTACATCATCTGTGTATTATGTCACATTGTACACCTACATCATCTGTGTATTATATCACATTGTACATCTACATCATCTGTGTATTATGTCACATTGTACACCTACATCATCTGTGTATTATATCACATTGTACATCTACATCATCTGTGTATTATGTCACATTGTACACCTACATCATCTGTGTATTATATCACATTGTACATCTACATCATCTGTGTATTATGTCACATTGTACACCTACAGCATCTGTGTATTATGTCACATTGTACACCTACATCATCTGTGTATTATATCACATTGTACATCTACATCATCTGTGTATTATGTCACATTGTACACCTACATCATCTGTGTATTATATCACATTGTACATCTACATCATCTGTGTATTATGTCACATTGTACACCTACATCATCTGTGTATTATATCACATTGTACATCTACATCATCTGTGTATTATGTCACATTGTACACCTACATCATCTGTGTATTATATCACATTGTACATCTACATCATCTGTGTATTATGTCACATTGTACACCTACAGCATCTGTGTATTATGTCACATTGTACACCTACATCATCTGTGTATTATATCACATTGTACATCTACATCATCTGTGTATTATGTCACATTGTACACCTACATCATCTGTGTATTATATCACATTGTACATCTACATCATCTGTGTATTATGTCACATTGTACACCTACATCATCTGTGTATTATATCACATTGTACATCTACATCATCTGTGTATTATGTCACATTGTACACCTACATCATCTGTGTATTATATCACATTGTACATCTACATCATCTGTGTATTATGTCACATTGTACACCTACAGCATCTGTGTATTATGTCACATTGTACACCTACATCATCTGTGTATTATATCACATTGTACATCTACATCATCTGTGTATTATGTCACATTGTACACCTACATCATCTGTGTATTATATCACATTGTACATCTACATCATCTGTGTATTATGTCACATTGTACACCTACATCATCTGTGTATTATATCACATTGTACATCTACATCATCTGTGTATTATGTCACATTGTACACCTACATCATCTGTGTATTATATCACATTGTACATCTACATCATCTGTGTATTATGTCACATTGTACACCTACAGCATCTGTGTATTATGTCACATTGTACACCTACATCATCTGTGTATTATATCACATTGTACATCTACATCATCTGTGTATTATGTCACATTGTACACCTACATCATCTGTGTATTATATCACATTGTACATCTACATCATCTGTGTATTATGTCACATTGTACACCTACATCATCTGTGTATTATATCACATTGTACATCTACATCATCTGTGTATTATGTCACATTGTACACCTACATCATCTGTGTATTATATCACATTGTACATCTACATCATCTGTGTATTATGTCACATTGTACACCTACAGCATCTGTGTATTATGTCACATTGTACACCTACATCATCTGTGTATTATATCACATTGTACATCTACATCATCTGTGTATTATGTCACATTGTACACCTACATCATCTGTGTATTATATCACATTGTACATCTACATCATCTGTGTATTATGTCACATTGTACACCTACATCATCTGTGTATTATATCACATTGTACATCTACATCATCTGTGTATTATGTCACATTGTACACCTACATCATCTGTGTATTATATCACATTGTACATCTACATCATCTGTGTATTATGTCACATTGTACACCTACAGCATCTGTGTATTATGTCACATTGTACACCTACATCATCTGTGTATTATATCACATTGTACATCTACATCATCTGTGTATTATGTCACATTGTACACCTACATCATCTGTGTATTATATCACATTGTACATCTACATCATCTGTGTATTATGTCACATTGTACACCTACATCATCTGTGTATTATATCACATTGTACATCTACATCATCTGTGTATTATGTCACATTGTACACCTACATCATCTGTGTATTATATCACATTGTACATCTACATCATCTGTGTATTATGTCACATTGTACACCTACAGCATCTGTGTATTATGTCACATTGTACACCTACATCATCTGTGTATTATATCACATTGTACATCTACATCATCTGTGTATTATGTCACATTGTACACCTACATCATCTGTGTATTATATCACATTGTACATCTACATCATCTGTGTATTATGTCACATTGTACACCTACATCATCTGTGTATTATATCACATTGTACATCTACATCATCTGTGTATTATGTCACATTGTACACCTACATCATCTGTGTATTATATCACATTGTACATCTACATCATCTGTGTTATATATATATATATATATATATATATAATTCCTGTTTATTTTTCCTAATTAAGTTTTTTTGAACAGGTGAAGGCCATCTCATGACTGTAAAGCTCTAGGACCGGATTCAGACCCCCACACGTTTTCCATGCATGTGTGGGTCTGTACGTACGCTCTGTTGTGCTGGCTAAGCTGCCATTAGCCTGCATTAACTGTGTCGGATTGCTCAGCAGTCCGTACGACTGCTGATCCGCTGCAGTGTGGGAGCCCCCTCCCACACTGTACACTTAGTATGCTTCCCTCCGCTTTAGCAGGCGAAACTTTTTACTATAGTAACCCTAGCGTGACATCTGGTGGGCGCATGCAATTTGCGTGCGTAAGTGACTTAAAGTTATTAGGTCTGAATCTGGACCCTAGTTATTGGGTATGTCACAATAAGATTAAGAAAGGCATATTTGCCTTATAAAGGCAGGTCTTGTATTGCTCTCATTTGTTGGATGTTATTCCTTGATCAACTTGTATTCCACTATTGTACAATAATATATTTTATCATTGACTCTCCAGGAAACCAGCCTGAACCTCCT
>WWET01000465.1:332097-345443 GCA_011038615.1 Limnodynastes dumerilii | reverse complement strand
CCCCCCCCCCCCCCGTTTTAAGGTACTTTATGACACTTAAATAGTGCCATAGAGCTACAATAACTAACCATGCATAGTTTCCTTCTGAAGAATGCCTCATCCTGCCTTCCCCAGCTAATATAAATCCCTCCCACTTCTTCCTAACCACTCCCCAAGGCTGCATAAGCCACACCTCCTAACTAAACTACTCCATACGTTTTTTAAAGACCGCACAGAGACAGAGACAATCTAAGTATCTAACTGGTACATAAATTGCGTATATGTACTATTGCACACGTACATTCCTAAAAACACGCACCCAAGAAGCCGAAACTTCTTAGGTGTGAATCCGTTCCAATATGTACATTAGCCCAGCAATTATGCGCAAAAACTATAAAACAGGAATTGCCAATCTCGGACCTTGTGATCTACCAATGGCTACAAATACGGCATCACTGAAACACTATGATGGTTACCGGCCTTTTCTCGGAGACTGCAGCACAGATCCAGTGACATTTAGGCAGTACTTTCACATTTTTTTTTTTTTGAGACAAATTTGTGGTTCTTCATTTTCAGAATTGGGTAAATTCTTAGTTAAAACCTAAATCAATGTATTTCCCCTACTTTATGCACTATTATTATGCAGCTTGGGTGGTCACACATTTTGGGGTCCATTTATTATAACGCTCATTGTGAGCGTTATTGTTCAGTGCAAGGCTCGCTGCACCTCGCAGCGAGTCTTGCAACTGTTTTTGGTAAATTTAATATATGTCACCTGTCCGGCGAGTTCCCACGATGATCCACGATGACTTTCACCGGGATCGAGTGAAGAAGTAGTTCCTGCGCATGCGCAGTAGCTGTCTTTTGGGACTTGGAAACTTTTGTCCCAAAACACAAGTAACACTGCGCATGCGTGGGAATCCGAAGCAGAAGCGACGCCGGGACAGGTAAGAAATCTGTTTTGTATCGTTTTTTTTAAAGTTATTATTATATTAAAGTATTTTTAATAATAATTTATTAATTATCTATGTAAAAAATGTTTTTTTCAAATGTTTTCATTTTTTGTACATTTTCGTTAGTGTTTTGCATCACAGCGGTCTCCCGATATATACCCCCCTTTTCCTCCACCTAATAACAGCTATTAGAGAGGAAAAGGGGGATATATGGGGGGACCGCTGTAATACCTACCCTAACGCCATCTTGAGATGGCGTTATTTAACGTATTGGCGCGGATTGTTAAACTCCGCGCCGACACTTTGTAAATTCAGCAATCAGCCCGCCCGCATTCATTAGAGCGGGCTGGCAATCGGGGTAGGAATGCGAATGATCACCATGGTTTCCATGGCGATCATTGCATTAGTAAATGTGATGCCTTCATTTTCTGGAGATAAAGACCGTTTTCAGGGGAAAACGTTTTTTTTTTCTCCTGAAAATGAAGTTATCACCATTTAGTAAATGGAGCCCTTTGTGTCAACAATAAATAGAGTAAAGCTAGGCACACAAGATGCAAGAATAATGATGGTCAGTTTTGCAAGTGCTGGTTAAAATAACTTGAAATAAGACACCAGCACAAGTTTTTTTATCAGAGTATTTTTATTTCTGGACAATAAGTTTATTTCAAGTTATTTTAACCAGTCCTTAAGATCGGACTTATTATCAGGTGAACAACTTTCTGTGTGTGTGTGCGCGCAACAGCTGTATTTCATCACTGTCTGACCACGACTGTAGTGTATTTAGATCAGTTTGTTGTAACGTACAAAGGTCCATCAGCCATATTATAATACACTACAGACTGTATACGGCTTAAGCCCGGCAGCACTATTTTCATGTACAGTTTCTCTCATATCTTAGCAGCCTATTTAGAAAGATGAGGCCAGAAATAAAAAGAAAAAACCTAAACGTATCTCCGTAAACAACTCTTGGCTCGTCTGCACTCTTGACTCTGCAATGGCCAATTATGAGGAGCATAAGCAGCTGCTCCAGACACGGCCATTTTACGTACGAGTGAGAGAGCAACGACTGCGGTCCATATTGATGCACTGATGCCGCCTCTAAACAGAGCTGATGTGAAAGGCCACAGGGCCATCCATCTTGTTAGCTGCTGCTGAATCCTTTTCTTAAATGGGACAGATTAACAAGGGTGGAATGGACCGTGGTCTCATCAGTCTCATTGTTAATCTAACCCGATGCAGCTCATCTTTGTGCCTCTTGTGAAAATTCTGCAGTGTGTACTCAGCTTAAGGGAGTCTCATCAGCAATGTACTCTCTGGTTACAATATATTGAAAACAAAAAACAATTATCTTTATGCCCCATTGCCGTATCTTCTACACAGGCAGAGTCACTGGGCTGGATCCAGACTTTAGCAAGTGCTTGCAATTAGTTACTTCTGGGCTAAACCATGTTGATTTCAGGGGGAGTCAAGTTAGTTGTATTCTTTGAATATCTTTGAATTGCTTACTGCACACAGACACTGACCAGCTTTACTATCACACAGTTATTTAGACTTGGAATAGGAAACATCACCTCTCAACACTAATACTGTTTGTAACAGATGAAATATGACTCCCCTGCAATCAGCATGGTTTAGCCCAGGAGTAACTCATTTCAAGCACTTACTTAAGTCTGGATCCAGCTCACTGTCCTAAATCTCTCACCTTTTAAGCCGGCTCTCTTGTTGTGATCGAGGTTAAGGAGAATATCGATAGCACTGTGAGCATTGACTGAAAGCGTTTCATCATCTTCTGGCCATGGAATATCTAAAATAATAATAAAAAAAATATATAATTTACAGTTGGAAGAGAGTAGATTAATACAATGGAAGTTCGTTTATCTGGCGTTCAGAAGATCTACTTTTGAATAAAGAGCATCAACATTATTTACAGAAAAAAGTATCACCCACCTCTTTTCAAAATATTCTGGAAGACTTGAGCCGGGGTCTCATCATTGAATGGGGGAATGCCGGTTAGGAACTCAAATAGGCAAACACCTAGAGCCCACCAGTCCACAGCAGGACCTGGAGAAAAAAAATGCACTAATGACGTCAACCAGGAAATGTCAGCTTTATACAGTGCTGAATCCTCTGAATGATTATTGGGCTGTTATAGATAAGCCGGCCATACACTGAGACGATTACTGATCCCAGAAGGAGGTGGCCTGATAAACCGGACAATTTCCCACCAGTGTAAGGTCTCGTTATGGGTGCCATACACTCCTCCTGCTGGGACCAATAATCCGAGCAGAAGAGGGAGGCATTAACAGGAAGAGGAAGCCGGATATAAATGAAACATGTAAAAAGATCAAATAATTGTCTTTTCCCTCACCCCTTCCTGGTGGCGGCCCCACCTCAACCCACTTGACCCCCCCTTCCCCCATTTGCGGAGCCTCCAATTGCACACGCATCCTTACTCCCCTCAAGTCTGCCACTTCTATAGAGGCTCCCTACCTTACCTAGCTTCTATTTAAAGTTCTGTTATATATGTGTGTTGATGTCTGCTGTATTGTAAAATATTACATGTTACCTGCTATGTTCTGTGGACATCTTACTTTCCTAATAAAGAAAAGTTAAAGAAAAAAGATCAAATAATCATATCAGAGCGTTTGTCATGTTGTTTTGCGGTTGCAGTCCCTGCAACAAAGGCTTCTTTTAGAAATAGAGACAGCCGAAAGTGAATTTTCGTCTGTCTTTATTTTGAACAGAGGCCTGTTTTATAATTTCTTTTTATGAATGGGTGAGTGTGCCGATCGGCATACTCACCTCTCCGGGGACTATTAGGTTTAGGGTCAGGCTGCGGGGAAGGGGTTCTTAGGGTTAGGCTATAGAGAAGGAAAGGTTAAGGTCAAGCTGTGGGCAAGAGAGGGTTAGGGCAGTGATGGCTAACCTGTGACACTCCAGGTGTTGTGAAACTACAATTCCCATCATGCTTTGTCAGGTATCTGCTATACTTTTGCAGTTAAGGCATGCTGGGACTCGCAGTTTCACAACATCTTGAGTGTCACAGGTTAGCCAACACTGGGTTAGGGTAATGGAAGGGGAGGGTTAGATTAGAGAAAGGGGAGGGTTAGGGTTAGATTAGGGAAAAGGTTGGGGTTAGTTTTCAGCCTTACCTTTCGAAGCATCGTGCTCGGTGCTCCGTGGATCGATTTCTATGCCTCATCAAGGCATAAGCAATCAATATCCCATTTCAAAACTGCCTGGGAAATGGCCCTACCGAAATAGGTCTGTATTAGCGGGGACCCACACCCGTTATTTTGGCATTTGAAAAATTTATCATGCCCACTAACTACAGCAATTAAGTGCCTGATAACCCGATACTTGGATGATCGGAGCAATAATCATTTTAGTGTTCTGAGTGTTTACATTTGAAAAAATAAAATAGAAAAAATAAATAAAAACCACGAACAAACTACTCTCACATTATTGTCCAATATTTACATTTTATTGTATGTGTAGAGGTCTAGTGTTCAGTCCATGGGTTTGTTTAGACAGCGACAACAGTGACTGAAAATCATTCCTGGTCGATATAACAGCCTTCATACGTTACCAATGAGAAATTACCTTACTTATCCCGTGACAACATGCAGCAAAACCAAGCCAATTCTAGTGTAGCCAATAAAGAAATACAGAGCATGTAGAATGTCTTGGCGAAACAGAATTCCCTATCACAGCCAATGCAAAAGCAATGTTGTCAGCCAGAAAGCCCAGTAAGGAGTAGCCACATATACCCCTTATAGAGAGGGGAACAGAGCTGGGCAAGACTATTAAACGTAAATGCTATTGTTCAGACAATGAATGAAGTGTTATGTATCAGGTGCAGGGATGCTTTGTTGGGGGAAAGATAGATGTAAAATGAACATAAAAGAAATGCAAGTTCTGAGTCATTTTTATGAGAAGGGCAGTGATATGACAGAACAGCCCAGTAGAGGCAGGTGAAGAACGTTGGTCCGGATTCACAGTTACGTAGTTTTCGTCTTACGTACGCTGTTTTAAGAATTGAGCTACTTAAGCATGTGTAGTAGCTTATTTATGCTATGTACGTACCATCTAAAGACCACGCTTTATGCAATCTACGTACAGAAATGGTACATAGATAGCGTAAATAAGCTACTACACATGCAAAATCTATGTAACTGAATCAGGACCTTTATGAGGAAAGATACACATTAACAGATCATTACAGACACACCCTAATGGGGAACAGTAGCATATAATGAATAAATGACTCTTAGCGTAGAGGTGGTGTTCAGGCGCCACTCTGAGGAAACTAAATAAGTTGCTGTAGTTTTGTTCTAGTAGTTGACCTGAAAAGTAACTGAAGGACAATAGGACCTTGTACACATGGGGCTGGATCCAGACTTAAGAAGGAGCTTGAAATTAGGGACCTGATTCACACTTAGGAATCTTCTTAAAATAAGAACTTAAAGTTACTTCTGGGCAAAACCATGTTGATTGCAGGGGGATTAATTGAATTGTATTCTTTGCATGCAGGGATATATCTTTGAATTGCTTACTGCACACAGATACTGACCAGCTTTACTATCACACTGTTATTTAGACTTTGGCTGGGAAATATCACCTCTCAACACTAACACTGTTTGCAACAGATGAAATATGACTCCCCTGCAATCACCATGGTCCGATTCTGCGTTCTGTGCAGAAATTAGCTTCCGTAAGGGGGGCAGGGCTATTCACCATGCATAGGAGATAAGTATTCATTTAAATCGGGCTGGATTTAGCCCTTACACAAGATCATAGAAGATGATAAGTTTTCTGGAAAGCGTTAATTAGGAGTAAGACAAGACCCGTTACTCTCTTTATATACAGAGGACCATTAGACTGGGCCCTTTCAAATTCACGAAAAAGGTCTTTCAATGTCCTAATCCGCTCGCCTGCTAGACTCTATACATGTGAACTACTTCTGTTAATGTTACTGCCAGGTCACCGGAACACGCTGCACTGTTTTACATGAATTCTGCTGGTTTTGAAAATCCACCAATCAGAATGATCACCAGCAATAAAGTACAGTCCATGAGCCATATATAAAATACACCTTCATTAGAATAGACTGCTGCTGTCTATGGAAATGTATATATAGAAATGGATGCTGTTATTAGGCGTGTTTAGAGCAGCAACCCGCTACCAAAGCGCCATCAGTATACTTACCGCACAGCAGGAATCCTGAGTAAAGAGGTAATATAAGTTACAGGTAAGAAACTAAAATATATCCCCACCCACCACAAAGGGTAAAGAAAACATTGCAATGCGCTATTAAATCAATGCAAAATATACACTTCTATTAGAACAGGACCTTGACGTATCTAGTTTAGCTGTAACTATGGAAACTGATAATTTGGCGTTTCCAGCACAGATGTTCTATGTGAGGTATAAAGAGGTACCCCAGTAGTAACCAACAAAAGAATTGACACCAGAGAAGCCATATTTAAATGGAGTTAAACCTTATTAACTGCAATGACACACAAATAGACACCCACGTTTACATATCCTCCAACATGACCCATTCCATTAGGCACAAAATACTCTGCTCCTCAGTTTCCAACTGTCAGTTACTACAGTAACCACCTTTGTTGGAGAGACAAATTGATTTTTAAATATCAGTTCACCAGGTGAGTGACAGTTGGAAGCTCAGGTGCAGAGTATATTGTACCTAATGGAATGGGTCATGTTGGAGGGTCTGCGTTTACTAGGAGCAGCAATAGACTAATCCCAGCCAATGTCCATCTGCTTGCTCTTCATCGCACCACATTTCCACTGTGCCAATTGTGATGATCTGGAGACTAACCATGAGATTTCCCGAGTAGCAGCTCAGGTGCCAGATAGTCCGGTGTCCCGAGGATCTTCTCCTTCTCCACATGTGCCGCTCCCCTCCGCACACTCTTTGGCGTTCTATAGGGGGTCTCTGCCTGACCCTGTAAGGAACATAGCAATTCAACATCTGTTTCTATTTCACATGCAAATCCTCCCTAAACACGGATTTGTATAAACGTTTCATTATTGTTTAGGAAGAAAATAGATTAAAACCCAAAAAATGTTATTCATCAAGACTTATCCACACAGTGGTCCGGATTCACAGTAACGTAGTATTCATCTCACATACGTTGTTTTAAGAATTGAGATGCTATGTATGCTTATTGGGCCTGATCCAGACCTACGCATGAGAGCGGAGCGTATTATCGCTCCAGCGTAAAAACTTTCACTCCCACGACACTCCCCTTACCTTTACCTCCGTACGCCGGCTGAACCCTACCTTAACTTTTCCCGGCGTCGGTACGAATTTTCGTAGCGATGCGCTGATCGTACCGGACTAAGCACGCCCATACTGTACAATTTAAATGGCTCCCCCCGCCTACATTCCCTAACTCCAGCGTCCGTACTAACTTCGTAATATAAACACGCCCCATCGTCGGAAAAAACACAAAGAATACGGACGCCTGAATCGCTGCTACGAAAAGGTCTTTGGAACGACCGGAAGTTGTCACTCTGCACATGCGCAGTGCGGTTTTTTCTGGCGAATTTACGCTTACGACCAGCGTACGATCGCTTGCGAGCGTAGGTCTGGATCAGGCCCATTGACACTATCTATGTACCATTTCTGTATGTAGATTGTATAAGCATAGTCTAAAGACCCAACTGAAGACATGCGTGACCTCCCTATGATATGAATAATAATATTTACCTGGAAGTTCTTGTACGATCTGTCCTTTTGCGCTGGAGTAACAGCCATTGGGTAGGATCCTGTACAGGCCAGGGAGAAGGCGATTTTGTCCACAGATCCCATACTGAGTCGAGAGGGTTCGGAGAGGTTTGACGCATTAATGGAGCTGTTGTAACTTCTAAAAGCCACCACAGCTCTCTTTGTAGCAGCGGGCAGTAGCCTGGTTGTGGCCGGAGACGCCCAGGCGTCATGGTCCATTTCAGTTACGATACGCCCTCTACGTATGCTGTCTTCACGCTTTGTGTTGTGTGATACAGTAGCTACCTCCTGGTCGTCCTCGTTGGCATCGCTCTGTGACTCAACAGAAAGTTCTTTCATGCTCTTATCCATATCAGAAAGGTCATTTGTAACAGACATGTCAGGAGAGGAATCAGAATTTTCGTTAGGACTTTGGTTCGGAAAATTCAGGGACTTGGCAACAGAGTTAGAAATATTCTCATCTAACTCAGAGAACAAATTTTTGGCCACTGGATTTTCAGAGCTCACTTTCTCCGGGGTCTTTGGGGAAGGGACAGAGTTATTTTCTGGTTTACCGCCATGTTCTGCCTCTTTGCAGGCATCCGCCAGAAATAACGCCTCAATTTCCTTAGTTAAACCAGTGCTTGAACTTCCTGGGACGTCACCAACTTTAAAGGCACGTGTATATTGGGAATTATTCTTCTTGTCCACAAGATCTTCCCCCGGACTTGTTTCAACTAATGAAAAACTTCTTTTGGTTCCTGCTCTCTCACAATTATCGTCTTCATTAAACTTTAAGGGATCCAAAGATGAACTAGGCAGCCAAGGAGGAGACATGGGGGACCTCTGCATCTGTTTTAGTTCCCTCCTATCCATGTTCTCCTTTTCCTCGTTTAGTTTTTCATCATAAAGACATTTCCGGATTATGCCTTTTGCGTTCATACTAACTGTAGGAGTGTCCTTAAGTTCATTAGTATTGTTCCGAGTGTCACATTTCTTGTCATGGACACGATAAGTGATGGGAGAGATGGCAGATTCCAAATCCTTCATGTATTTAGCAACTTTTCCCAGTTGGAACCTGTTCAGCGATTTATCTGACAAACTGTTCTTTAATCGGCTGGAGCTGAAACAGGACAGCCCATCCGGATCCTCATAAGAGGGAGAGAAAGGAAAAACAATATAAATAACAAATGAAAGCAATAAATTAACACCTCTAAACCTATGAACAACATTTAATAAAGCAAAAAAATATTTAAAAAAAATGTTTTTAATCAAACATAAAAACACATTTACATTAGGGAACGTGTGTAAAATGTATTAGGAATAAATAGCTATCACTCTAAAACAGAGGTTCTCTACTGACTACTTGGGTGAACCTGAGGAGCTGCAGCGGGGCCACGGGGCCTGATCCTTTCCACCAAAACACACCTTGATGGCTACATCTTCAGATAAGTTCACGATTCTTTCCCTTAATGTGAGAGGCCTCAACACCCCTGAACGGCGTTCCAAGCTCTTCCATACCCTAAGAGCAGGGAGAGTGGATGTGGCGTTTATCCAAGAGACGCACTTCGGGGAGGGGGCGGCCCCGCCGCCTCTTAAGAACAAACATTACCCCCTGACTTTCTTTAACAATAACTCAGATAGCAAATCTAAGGGTGTGGCCGTACTTTTTTCACAACGATTTGCGCTTTCTGACCCAGTAGTTGTTAAAATAGGCAATGGAAGGGGTCTTTTGATTAAAGGGAAATTTCGGAATCAATCTTTCACCTTTGCCAATGCTTACGCCCCCAATACTGGCCAGATCTCCTTTATGACTAAACTACTCGACCAGCTAGAAACGGATAGGGAGGGTGTGGTTATCTTGGGAGGTGACCTTAATTGGACTCTCGATCCCTACCTTGATTCCTCGTGTTCATCGGGACGCCACCCACTTAAAGCCCAGAAACAGATGAGACGACTGTTCCATGACGCCCAACTTATAGACACTTGGAGACTACTCCACCCAGACTATAAAGACTACACATATTACTCACACGCATTCGACTTTTCATCGGTTTTACTTTAAACTTTACAACCTGCACTCACATTCCCCCACTCGAGATAAATCTCTTCGTCAGACTAAAATCGCTGACTACTTACGCGACTGTAATTTCCCTCAATTGTCCCAGGAAGTTCGGGAGGCACTTAATGCTCCCTTCACCCTCTCAGAACTAGAGATAGCGGTCAAATCCTCACCATCTGGGAGGAGTCCGGGCCCGGACGGATATACAGCCACTTTTTATAAGACCTTTCAAACCCCCCTCCTTCCGGTTCTCCTCCAGGCATGCAACGCTGTGTCAGACTCGTCTCCCTTTTCCAATCAATCACTTGAGGCACACATCTCCCTTATTCCCAAGAAGGGTAAGGACCCAGCCAGATGCGAAAGCTATCGGCCCATCTCTCTACTTAATATTGACGTTAAGCTTTTTGCCAAACTCATAACCAATAGGTTGCAGGGTTTCCTGCCGAACATCATCCATGGCGATCAGGTGGGGTTTGTCCTGGGCCGGGAGGCTAGGGACAACACGATTAAAGCCATCAATCTGATCCATTACGCACGCTCCTGTAGGCTGCCCCTGGTGCTGTTGTCAACGGACGCCGAAAAGGGACTTTATGCAAGGAGTTTTAGAACGTCTTGGTCTGGGTCCTCCCTTCCTTGGAAAGATTATGGCACTATACAAATCTCCCTCAGCGAGGATTCGCATTAACGGTACATTGTCTGACACAGTGTACATCGCGAACGGCACGAGGCAGGGGTGTCCGCTCTCTCCCCTGGTCTTCGTCCTCTGCATTGAGGCCCTTGCCCGTGCGGTTCGTCTAAACCCAGAGATCAAGGGGGTAAAGGTGGGGGAGCGAGAGACCAAACTAGCATTGTTTGCCGACGATGTGCTGACCTTCGCCACTGACCCATTATCCACCCTCCCTGCTCTGATGGAGGAGTTTTCACGATTTGGGGATCTCTCCAATTTTAAGATCAATAGCTCTAAGTCACTGGCTCTGGGGATACATGTTGACAGGTCCACCCGTGAAGCTATTGACCACCAGTTTCAATATACCTGGAAGTCATCGCATATACGGTACCTGGGGGTCAATCTCTCCGGTTCCTGTGAGGCCTTATACGATCTGAACTTCCTGCCGTTGTTGACGGAGCTACGTGCTGACTTGCAAAACTGGACCTCACGGAAAATCTCGTGGTTGGGGCGTTTGAATGTGATTAAAATGAACATCTTACCTAGATGCCTCTACTTATTTCAGACGCTCCCAATCACGATTCCCCCCTCGTTCTTTAAATCTGCCCAATCCCTTCTAACTAATTTTATCTGGGGAGGGGGGAGACCTAGATGTAGACGAGATGTATTATTTCGCCCTAAGAACCTGGGAGGCCTTCAGGCCCCGTGTCTCTCTTCTTACCATGCAGCGGCCCTCCTACAGAGAGTTGTAGACTGGTCGGCCCGCCCCTCCGCTAAACAATGGGTAACACTGGAGGATCATTTCTCACAGACGCCGTTGCAGCTCCTCCCATGGCTCCCTTCCTTACCTGCAGTAACTCACCCTACTATATCCCCCACTTTAAAAGCCTGGAAATATGTGAGAAAAAAGGATACCATTAGCTCTCAGCGTTCTCCCCTCGCACCACTTACATTTAACCCTGACTTTACTCCTGGCCTGCAACCTAGTTCTCTATCCAAATGGACAGACGTGGGTCTTGTCAGAGCACATCATCTGCTAAACAACGGTGCTATATTTTCCTTTTCAGACTTGCAGTCTAAATTTTCCCTACCCCCTAAGGAACTTTGGGCATACACGCAATTGCGCCACTTTCTCACAAACTCTCCTCATAAGGTCCTCTATAAGAGGGGTCTAACACCCTTTGAAACCTTGGCTTCAAAGACGCCTCCCCCAAGACATCTAATTTCTATACTCTATAAAATGATACTGGCTACTAAGTTCTCAGGCCTTCCCAGATATGTCGAGGCATGGCACCGTGATCTCATTGAGCCCCCCTCTGAAGAAGAATGGAACCGTATATTCCAAACCTCACCGGCCTGTTCCCGTAGTCTCACAGTTATAGAGACCCAGATTAAAATCCAGACCAGGTGGTATAGGACCCCACAACTTCTTCACTCCTTCCTACCTCAGGTCCCTGCTGAATGTTGGCGATGTGACCAGGCCTTGGGCACAATGGCTCATATATGGTGGGGCTGCGCTAAAATTACCCAGTTCTGGGATAATATAATCCAGGTCGCTCAGAAGGTCGTTGGTCAGGAGGTTCCTACAGATCTCAAATTCTGGGTCCTGTCACTACCCCCCGGCTCCCCCTCAGCCTTTAAACATACCCTGCTAATGCACATGGGAAATGCTGCTAGAGCCCTAATTCCGGTTCACTGGCGCTCAACGACAATTCCCTCCCTAGAGGAATGGTACAAGAGGCTGGACTTCTACAGGTCTATGGATGAAATTATCCTCTCGGCCACGGATAGATTTCAAGATTATTTGGCTACGTGGGGCCCCTGGATATTTTATATTGATTCGCTACATCCCCTGGGGTCTATAATTCCTTCCCAGTCCTAGACCTGACGAAGTGTAAACTTACCATGGCTACCACCCCCCCTTACCCAATGTTTGGTTTTTTTGTTTGTTTGTTTTTTGTTTAATTATCCCCTCCTTCCCCTCTCTCTGACTTTTCCCTCTTTTGCTGTCTCTTTTTCAACTTTGTTTGTTTTTTCTTTTATTGATTCATTGCGATAGTTGTAAATTGCAGTTTCCACATTGTTTTGCAATAAACGTAAAAGTTTATTTTTTTCTTTATGCCTAACAATCCAATGTAGATGATGTTATTATAACTACATACACGGCTGTTGGATATATATGGAAGGCAATTGCTCTTGTTGCTTGACAATGTATTATGTTACGATGTGCAATTTTCTTTCTTCTCAATAAACAAAGAATGAATATTAAAACAGAGGTTCTCAATCGTGGTCCTCAGGCACCGCTAACCATAGGCGTCTGAACGGGGGTGGCGAGGGGGCATCTTGGGGCATCCCCCCCCCCAATTATGAGGCGGTGATACCAGGCCGGGGAGGGGGGGGTGGAGTCATGAGGGAACGCCGCAGAAGTTACATAGAGCAGCTGATGACACATAATATGGATCCTGGGGGGACTGGAGAGACATGATAGGAATACTGGTGAGCTGGAAATGAAGAGGAGGAGAAGGAGGAGGGGGAGATAATAAGATGAATGGGAAGGAGGAGCTGATGAAGAGGAATTATGAAGGGGATAGAGAAAAGATAAAAGACAATGGGGAGGGGGAGGTAGTGATGAGATTAGGGAGATGGAGGGAAGGGGGGTGATGAGAAGAGATGAATTTTGAGGGGAAGATGATGAAAAGGGAAGAGATGTATAGGCATAGTGTGCACTGTAGTACAGTGTGTGTGTGTGTGTGTGTGTGTGTGTGTGTGTATATATAGATTGGTTTAAAAATATGTTTAAAGTGTTTTAAACCTGGATGCACAACTGTGGCCCCAATGTATTGACCAAACCCCCTTTGCAGAACATTCATTCCTATTACATACCAAGATCGGGGCACACAAAGGTGAGATGGGGGCGCCAAGGGGAGGACTAAATTCTTTCCCCCCCCC
>WWET01000465.1:301751-311884 GCA_011038615.1 Limnodynastes dumerilii | reverse complement strand
GTTAGCTAATATAGTTAAAGTAAATTTTTAGTGTATATTGTGTCCAATGTAATGTACGAATATATATATATATATATATGTGTGTGTGTGTATAATGTATAGGAACAATACCTTAGAACACTTGAAAATGGTCCAACTGTCTAGACAAGTGATTAGTGTTTGTTAGATTGTGCATTGTATACCCAGCTTAAGGCGTCTAAGTAGTAGGAATATTTCTGTGTTTGCAGACTTCCTATATGTGGTGTTAATCTCCTCAATACAAATTATTTTCAATTTTTGTCTTGAAGCCAGCCAAATAGTTAGCTGTATTGGTCTCCTGCTTAGATTGACAGGAGTCCCAGTCGATCTGTGCAGAGACTGACTGGCAGGCCCATGCAGCTAGTCAACTGCAAGGTGGTCCTGTCAGTATTTGCAGAACCTCCCAGCAGGAGAGGTATATGGTGAAAATACGGGGACCTTTCCCTAGTGGGACTGATAATCTGTGTAGTGTATGACCAGCTTTAGGCACACCTTTCGGCACACCTTTCCCTGTTTTAATCTTTTATATTAAATATTGGGGAAAAAGACCTCACCCCTTGAAGGAGCACTACATTGACTAATGCAAACTACCAAAGGCTTTTGATCGGGTTTAAAACCAAGATCTCTAAGGTAAGATTCCACTACCAGCTATTTCCCCAAGTCTCATCTTTGTGTTTCTCTTTTGCAGCCTGTTTATAATCTCAGAGACCTGGGCTTGTCTGAACTGAGAGTCACGCAACTGGATGACATTTTTGATAGGCTCCTTCCTGGCTTTTATGCTGATAAACAGAAAACCTCATCCCAATGGCATACATCCCATATATCTGCACAGTCCTTCTTTGAAAACAAAAATGGTAAGTACAGGGTCTAACGGATCCTTTAGTGAAAAGTTTTTTCAATCATTTGTTAAGTGTAAAGAAGTAACTTTTTTAGATCCACACAGCGCCCTCTAGAGCGTCTTAGAGAAACCATTCCGTTTCAGAGTTTAAACTCCAATAGGACTGCTAAATCAAAACGAGACATGCTTTTCATTGTTTCCCTTTCATCTGTCTATACATAGTGAAGGTGACATTGGTCCGGATTCACAGTTACGTAGTTTTCGTCTTATGTACATTGTTTTAAGAATTAATGCGTTATAGCGTATTTACGCTATGCACGTACCATAGACTGCCCCTATGCAATCTACATACAGAAATGGTACGTGCATAGCGTGAATAAGCTACTACGCATGCATAGTAGCTCAATTCTTAAAACAACGTACGTAAGATGAAAATTACGTAACTGTGAATCCGGACCATTATGCTGTTCCTGTGGCGTAAATCTATTAAAACCTGCAGAATTTACCATTGTAGATTGTAAAATAACATTAAGAAAGATAAATACTATAGTATACCTTTAATAGTATATAACAGCGGTTTAATTTGCATATCATGTAGACACGTACCCACAACCCATAAATATTTTTTCAAGGTCTTCGTTCATTACATATTTTTGCCTTTTCTATATATGCCATTTATGCCCAAGATATTTTAAATTCTGTCCTCGGCCATTTGGCATCATACCTGTGTCCAGTTGCCCTGAGCACCACCACTGATACTAGTACCATTGGCTGAGAACCCCTGTTATATAAAATCCTAATCCACCTAATTCGTGCTTACAATTTATTTTCCGCTGCCCATTTAACTACACATTAAAGTAAAACAATGTATAATTTCACAACAGAACACGGGGGAAAAAAGGGAAACTCCGGCGCTAACAATTTAGCTGTTAGGAATTCTTGCAAGTTCCCCAGCTAAAAATATTACAATACAAAAAACACAGCACAAAAAAGAAATAAACATAAAAATGTATATGCGTGATAGATGAATTCACCAAGGCAACCAAGTAATTTAATACTGACTTTTAATATTGTAAAACAAACAAATCAATTAAAATGTATCAACTGCTTCCTCTTACACGATAAGCTATGCAAGTCTAAAAAGACATAGGATAAATGGCTAAAAATGACTGTGAAAAAGTGACCATTAAGTACAATGTGATGGGAGATAAAGGAAAATCTGTAGAAATTACCTCCATCCTTGTGTTGTTCCCTCCTACACTACTCCCCCCTCACTTCTTACCCTTTTACCCCATCCCCACCTGGTGGCTCCCTCTCCACCTCTCACTGCACTTTATCCCCTCCTCCCTGATCTGCTAAGCTGGACACCTCACATTTTGTCTTGCTGTCTGTGCTTGCTTTACTTTATTGTATTTAAATTATATTTTATTATGTACTATGCTGTCCATTCCCACCCTGTATGCCTCTACTGTATTCTGTTGTACGGCGCTGCTGACACCTTGTGGCACCTTATAAATAAAAGATAATAATAAAGTTGATGAGAAGATAATCTCTGAAGGTATTAATTGTATGGAACATGGATATAAAAAGCAATAAACTTAGTGACAGATCGTAATTGAAGTTGGTATACAGGAAATTGTGGTAGTTTCTACAGATTTTCCTTTGGAGACATTTTTAGCCATTTATCCTATGTCTCGTTAGACTTGCATAGCTTATGGTGCAAAAGGCAGCAGTTGATACATTTTAATTGATTTGTTTGTTTTACAATATTAAAAGTCCGTTTTAAATTACTTGGTTGCTTTGGTGAATGCATCTATCACGAATATACATTTTTATGTTTAGTCCTTTTTTGTGCTGTGTTTTTTGTATTGTAATCATTTAACAGGTTTTTTTTTTTTTTTTTTGCATTTTCTTCCATGTTGTAACTTATTCTTGTTGTTGAAGGCTATCCCAGTACTTACACTGCCTTGCGAGCCTACTGCATGCAACAGCCGAGCCCACTTAAGCAAGTCTGTGCGAACCTTAGTAACTGGCCAGGTAAAGTGCCTGTCTGATGTAACTGTCTATAGTACTGTTCTGTTGCATGAAATAAAAATGTGATGGGTGGATGTATTAAATCTTCTGTATAGTAAAATATTTGGCACAGTAGTCATCTAGCTTAGTTTTGGCTGCACAATTGCCTGCTACGTTTTATAGTGAAAATTTTAATGTTGGATTGGCTACCATGTTTTTATTTTACTTTGACACGTTACTTTTTCTGGTTGGTGTTAGTTTCTCGAGGGGATAGTTAAGGTTAGGGGAGGGTTAAAGTTAGGCTGTGAACGAGGATTGTCAGGGTTAGGTAAGGGCGAGGGTTAAATGTAGGAGAGGATTAAGGTTGGTATTAGGGGAGGGTTAGGGTTAGGCTACAGAGAGGGGAGTGCTAGGTTGTGGAAAGGACGTACCTGTTGCCGTTGCAGTCTCGGAGACCGCACCTTCACAGGAGCCATGCTTTCTAATGGCAGACTGCTGAAAACTGACAGCATTTGGCTTTTCACTGCCGCAAAGTGATTTGTGGGTTAGGCAGATCACTTGAAGCAGTGAACTACACCCGCGTAAACCTAATTCTTTGTTGTTGTCTGGTTAAGGTGTGTGTATTAACAATTGTGGTTGCTAAAGTTTTTTTTCACTCTTGTCAACTTTCTATAACACTGTACAACTAATGCCTAATGCGTTATTTTTTGGATACGATTTCTGTTTGTGGATGTTTTTTGGTTGTTTAAAAAAAACCTTTGAACTATCTCAATAAATAAATATTGAATCAAAGAAAAATATTATACAGTGGAACAGGCAAAGTTGCCCCATGAAACCCGCTCGGGTGCTGTAATCTCTCTTTATTTATTTATTTATTTTTTATTTAAATAATGACTTAAAGTTTTTCTTAGTTTATATACAGTCTCGAGGATTCAAGACCCTGAAAACGAAAGACAAACGTCTTCCATCAGCGCGTTTTGGTGTGTCGGAGAGTCCTGCTCCTTCCTTCATGAAGGTTCGTCTGAATAGGATTCTCCACTTACAGATAAACGTGGATTCTAGAAGTATCGTAATAATGTATAAGTGCGAAAATGTTTAAGGCCAAACATTGGAATCTTATTTTCAGCAAATAAGAATATTTTTGTCTTTGTAATTAGAAATATGGGATCTACTGTCTGTAAAGAGTTTTGTGAATTCTACAAATTTGGTCTTATGACACGCGGTATTTGAATTAATGCCTGTGACTTATTTATAGGGATTGCTGATGAGAGAGAGAGTTCCAGATGTAGAGAACCTGGACAAGATCGTTAAAAATAAAAATGTCCCAGAAGGGCAACAAGATGCATTTAAGACCGGCTTTGCCGAAGGCTTCCTGAAAGCACAAGCTCTCACGCAGAGGACCACAGGTGTGTAAATAAATCCATGTGATTGTTCTGTGTGTGTCTTCCTGGCTGCATATGCTCCAGGAACATGGACTCCTGTGGTTTCA
Organism: Limnodynastes dumerilii; assembly: GCA_011038615.1. Classification (NCBI taxonomy): domain Eukaryota; kingdom Metazoa; phylum Chordata; class Amphibia; order Anura; family Limnodynastidae; genus Limnodynastes; species Limnodynastes dumerilii. Next base: position 307,526 of record WWET01000465.1, on the reverse strand, counting down.
GAGACGTTGTAATGCCACTTTATAAGTTGTTGATGCAGCCTCACCAAGAATACTTTGCTCAGTGCTGGAGGCTGTATCTCCAGAAGGACATAAATACATTAGAGACTGCACTTTGCGCAACTAAAGTGGTGCATGGTCTGTGTTAAAAAAACATATGAAGAAAGACTAGAGCAACTAAACCTATATATAGGTCTGAGCAGAGAAGAGACAAGGGGGATTTGATAGCAGCTTTCACATATATCAAGGGGTGTAACCAGGAATAGGAAGGGGGCATTTTTAAAGGAAGAGGCCTTAATAGGCTTTAAGGTAATGTGTTGGAAAAATTACTTTACTGAAAGGGTAGTTGATAAGTGGAATAGCCTCCTGTCTGACATGTTAGAGGTTAATAGAGTAGAACAATTTAAACATGCTTGGGATAACTAGAAGGATATCCTAAATCTTAAAACTAAATCTAGGGTCAGTATAGTTCAAATAAAAACAACTGTTCAGCCGGAATGCACCATGTGGCTCTTATCTGCTGTCTCTTTTTATGTTTTTATGGGCTGGAACCAGACCTAAGTGCTTGAAATTAGTTTCTCCTGGGCTAAACCATGTTGATTTCAGGGGGAGTCAAGGTAATTGTATTCTTTGCATGCAGGGATATATCTTTGATTGCTTACTGCACACACACTGACCAGCATTACTATCACACTGTTGTTCAGACTTGGGATAGGAAACATCACCTCTCAGCTCTAATACTGTTTGCAACAGATAAAATATGACTCCCCCTGCAATCAACATGGTTTAGCCCAGGAGTAACTCATTTCAAACACTTAAGTCTTTATCCAGCCCTATGTCTGTTTCAATATTTCACATTACGGTTCTGATATTGTGATCTTGTTTATTTGTGGATCTTTTTCTAGAATCTCTAAAAAGGACTCGGTACATCCTGCTGGCTGTGTTGTTACTTGGCATCTATGGCTTGTCAAAAACACCTTTTTTGTCAGGTAAACATTTAGAAACTTGCACAGAGAATTGTGGGAAAGGACTGTGATATTTTAGGTAATCAACATTTAGTTAGGAATACAAATAATATGCTATAGTGGTACAAATATCAAGTAAACAATGTAACTTGCATTAAATGAGAGTGCACATCATAAATGCAGTCTTCAATAAATTTATAGTAAGGAAATAGTGTTTTTAATGTAGATATTGTTAAAATAATTGGCTGTTTTAAAATCTGGTTTGCTTAGAGCTGCTCTGCTAAATAAAATCGCTGTCCTCAAAAATAATTTATTGATAGAGTTGTGTAAATATGCCTTTACTTGCTCTTTATGGTAGGCCAGACGTCTGGCTCTCCAGTGGCCAGAGTTACTAAGCTGCGGGTTTGGAAAAGAGATGTTGCCCTTAGGAACCAATCCGATTCTAGCGGACATTCTCTAATATGTTATAGGAAAGTGAGAGCTAAAATCTGATTGGTTGCTATGGGCAACATCTCCACTTTTCCAAACCCGCAGCTTATTAAATCTGGCCCCAGGTGTTGTGAACACTACGAGTCCCAGAATGCTTTAACTACAAAGGTCTAGCTGGGACTCCTAGTTCCACCACACCCGGAGAGCCACAGATCGGCCAGGTCTCTAAACTATTCTAGACTACTTGGAGAATTCTGAATGATCCGTTTTACTTCCTTCAGTTCGTTTCCGGGCAACGTCTGGCCTCGATGCAGCTGTTGATCCAATTCAGATGAAAAACGTAACGTTTGAACATGTGAAAGGGGTAAGTACATTGGTTCTAGAATCTCTACAATCAGAGGTATATCATATAGTTAAATAAAGCTGACCATACATCCTCTGGTGGTCTCTTAGGTCCGGATTCACAGTTATGTAGTTATTGTTTTACGTACGTTGTTTTAAGAATTGAGCTACTCCGCATGTGTAGTTGCTTATTTACGCTATCTATGTGCTATTTCGATTGCGTACGCGATCTACGTACAGAAATGGTACGTAGATAGTGTAAATAAGCATGTTTAGTTGACCAGATTGAATCCTTACGTGAGATGTTTAATATGGATGGAAGAGGAGCAGATAACTTCACCCTGTGTGTGACCATTTCCCCAGCACACTATTACTTCCCAGCTCAGTCGGAGAGCCAGTAGATGTCTGGGGCTGACTCCCCATATAGCTGTAGCCACCATTAATGTTAGAGGTTTCTCCTTTGTACCTTTTACTGTGTAATCTGTGTGTTTGAACCATGGATCTCGTTTAAATGATCTTTTGAGCCCCACTGTTCCTTGTCACTGACTATTCTGCGGTTCTTGATTGGTGACTGATGTAGTGAATAATATGCCACACGCTTGGGATTCTCTTGTAAACAGATTGAAGAGGCCAAACATGAGCTGCAAGAAGTGGTCGAGTTCCTGAAAAACCCACAGAAATTCACAGTTTTGGGAGGAAAGCTTCCGAAAGGTGAGTTCTGTGTCTGGAATGAGGACGCTCGAGAATGGTCACGTATCGTATTACTTGTATGCCACGAAAGTGAACGTTTTGGTTTCAGTAGCACATTGCACATTCATTAACCGTAGTCTCTTCCTCCAGGCATTCTTCTGATTGGACCACCTGGCACAGGGAAGACCCTGTTGGCTCGAGCCGTTGCAGGAGAAGCCGATGTCCCCTTTTATTACGCTTCTGGCTCAGAATTTGATGAGATGTTTGTAGGCGTTGGCGCGAGTCGCATCAGAAACCTGTTCCGTACGTCCTTTCTGTTACCTTTGTGTGAATACATTTTATCATAATTCTTGATTTTTGTGTGTGTTATGCAGTAAGTGAATCTCTTAGTTTAGCAGTTGATAATATTTATAATAAGGCGTTTGTGGCTATTATCTTAGCTTAGAGCTGTGTGACCCGTGCAGTCATGTGATCATTGTTCTATGTTTGGATTTGTTAGGAGAAGCGAAGGCCAATGCACCTTGTGTTATATTTGTTGATGAGCTGGATTCAGTTGGTGGAAAAAGGATTGAATCCCCCATGCACCCGTACTCCAGACAGACCATCAATCAGCTCCTTGCTGAAATGGATGGGTAAGCTCCGTTATAAAGCCACCTACTCACACTGTGATTTATTGCTCCTTATATGTCTTTACTACTTGTGTGGCTTCATGATTCATGTTTAAAATTGAAATAAGCTTTCATGTTGATTAAACCTCAATGACACAGAAACAGGGCAAGTCATTCCTGCTGAAGAAGACGATTTATGTGCTAGTTCAGAGATCTGAATGAGACGCATGACCCATAATGCTTAGCATCGCCTGTATATATGAAATATGTTACACTAGCATGGATTTAGAGTATGCCAGCATCTCTATCATGACTTTCCTCTTGTCTTTCTCTTTAGATTTAAACCAAACGAAGGTGTCATAATCATCGGTGCAACTAATTTTCCCGAAGCCTTGGATAAGTATGTATAGCAGCGCCTTCAGTTGATAAAAAATACCCATTTGTCTAAATGGTCGTGCCCGTTTTATTTTATTTTTTATTAATATAATGGCTCTAGAGTCTAGACTTTAAGATAAAGGATATCCTTGGGGCAGATCCAGAGCTACGCTGTGCCGTACTTCGTAAGTACAGCCAGCATAGCTCATAAGCCCTCCCCCTGTCCCGGCGTACTTACCCACTGTTACGCCGGCTGAAAGCTACCTTTAACTTCAGCCGCCGTAACAGTGGGTAATTACTCCGGGAATCTATTCGTAACCCCCTAACCCAGCCTTCCCTTCCTAATTACCCTCCCTCCCCCCGCCTACCTTCTGTAGTTACGGTGCAGCACGCCCCTGCATCCGTATCTACGCTGTAGTTACGAACGCAAGATCCACAGCACCCAGAGCCATGGATTACGCTGGGCAACATGTGCCTGACGCATGCGCAGAACGGCAGAAATGCCATTCTTACGCATATGGCCGCCGTAAAAACGATGGCGGCCGTTAGTCTGGATCTGCCCCCTTGTGTTTATCCTAAGTAAGTAGGTTTGATTTGTTCTGTTGTTAGTCCCTACCACATCTGTTGGGAGGCTGTTCCATTTATCAGTTACCCTTTCAGAAGAGGTGATCATCCATAGTGATCAGAGCACCTGTGGCTTCAGCCCACAAGACGGCTTCTTCCTGTTTGTATTTGATAAGTGGCTTTTATGACTTGTGCTCGCTGTATGCTTGCCATCAGGTAGTATCTAGGCAATTATATCATAACATGCACTATAGGTATATTGATTATTATTACTAGTATGCTTTAATGTGTTGTATTCTGTTGTACTGTCATTAAACACTTGATCTTTTTTCTCCTGCCAGTGCTTTAGTACGACCAGGCCGCTTTGACATGCAGGTCACAGTCCCCAGGCCAGATGTCAAGGGTCGCACAGAGATCCTGAAATGGTACCTCAGCAAAATAAAGTATGATGAGAGTAAGTTTTCCTGTTTGTCCTGTTGAAGTAATAGGAGCAATTCTTTGTGATATAAATGTGTCTAGATGAAGCTGAAATTGTAACGGATTGTTTAGTTTATCGTAGTAACTAGGTGCCTGATCCAGACCTACGCATGAGAGCGGAGCGTATTACCGCTGCAGCGTAAAAACTTTCACTCCCACCACACCCCCCTTACCTTCCTTTCATTACGCCCGCCGAACCCTACCCTAACTTTTCCCTGTGTTCCTACGTATTTTCGTAGCGACGCGCTGTGCGTAGCGGCCTAAGCACGCCCATACTGTACAATTTAAATGGCTCCCCCCGCCTACATTCCTTAACTCCAGCGTCCGTACTAACTTCGCACTATAAACACGCCCGTCGCCAGAAAAAACGCAAACAATACGGACGCCAGAATCGCCGCTTCGAAAAGGTGTTTGGTACGACCGGAAGTTGTCACTATGCACATGCGCAGTGCGTTTTTAATGCCGTTTTTTTCACTTACGATCAGCGTTCGCTCGCATGTGAGCGTAGGTCTGGATCAGGCCCTAGGAGCCTGCACAGACCCTGTACTCTAGACCTTAGAAGAGTTCTGCATTAGTTCCAGTATATGTTTTCCTCCTTTATCATCTTCCTGTCTGTATAATAAACAGCTCCTGCTGACAACACAAGAAATACTGGAGCGAAAACCAGTGCAAGTAATTCTGTGATGTCCATCTAAGAATTCAAACCACATTCACACATTTTTATTTTTATTTTCAGGCAATACAGGTCACATTGACAACTGGTCAATAAAAGCATTGCACACAATGAGGCAGATCCTGAACCACGCACGGCTTACGTGTGAGGGTCCCACCGTACGATCAAGTAGCGGGGATTGCATGCTCCCTGCACTGCCCGCTCAAGGTTTTACGACTAGGTCTGCAGGCTTACATCCGCAGACGTAATCGTATCGGGGATTCCCCCGCCCCGACACCTAATTTTACATAGCTATCTCCATTGTACGTTGTGTGCCGGCACCTTTTTCGTACCGGCCGGCACATGTAACAAAGTTACACACGCCTGCTGGTACGCAAGTGTAAGAACTTTGTGTGCATGAGCACAAGTTAGATTTCGGTGGAATTATGCACGCGGCATGTGTAATTCCCCTTGCGTACGTTCCTTAGGATCTACACCAATAACACTTTGCAGAATTTCCTTCCATTAGACAATGTTAAGCGAGCTTTAACAATCCCAAAACACAGGTAGACACAAACCCATCTCAACCCAGATACCAACAGTGTATCGGATGTACACATCGTGTGTGCTGACCTATTCAAAGGCAGTGACAGTCGCAAGCCCAGGGGGGGGGGGG
>WWET01000465.1:289845-301722 GCA_011038615.1 Limnodynastes dumerilii | reverse complement strand
GAGGTCAGAGAGTCAAAACAATCATTGAGTTGTCTGGATAAAGATTGGGGGATCGTTACACTGTACTCGCAGTAGCTATTCATTCACATATTTGTCAGATGACGTAGATTCTGGTTCAGTGACATGGAAGGAAACGTGAATGAATAAATACAGACTCTCTTATAACATGTATGGTGGTGATTACACATGATGCAGGCAGGGAACAGTAGGGAATACATATTTATGGTACTACATGTTTCTGTCTAATGTCTGCAGCCGTGGATGCTGAAATAATTGCTCGTGGCACTGTGGGATTTTCTGGAGCAGAGCTGGAGAATCTGGTTAACCAGTCAGCATTGAAAGCGGCTGTGGATGGGAAGGACATGGTGACCATGAAGGAGCTGGAATTTGCTAAAGATAAAATACTTATGGGTGAGTCTCATATACAGCGCAGCAGCCATATTGCAAAAGGCTCCTCTGCTGTTTGGGAATGTCTGTTCACCCTGGTTGTTATGCTGGCTACACACCAGGCCAGCGGTTCCCAAACTTTCCTAGGTGCCTCTAAACCAATAGATACTGAATTAGTAAGGTCTAAACTAATTAACAGGAACATTGAGTAGTCTATAGGGACCTGAAAGCATAATAAACCCAGCATTGGAGATATCAGTATTTGTGTTATAGTTTGTGTCTCTCCCCCAGTCCCTGTCCTCGTCTCTCCACTGCTCTTACTCCATCTCTCCAGCCCTCCTCCTCCTTCTCTCCATGCCTGATCCCAGTTTTTCCACTTCTCTTTTGCTGTTCCTTGCTCTTCATACCCCGGGCTGATGTCTGGTTTCTTCAGCTCATTATTGCCCACTGGCTTCCTGAGTAATATGACCTTGAATTTGCTGCACCCTTGTGAGTGCTCTGTGGTGCACACTTTAGGAACCTCCAGACTAAGATAGGTCAGTGTCTGGGAGCATCAAAGTGCACTCTTACTACCCAATCATCAAGGCTTTCCCCCACCTCCCTCTGCATATCTCCGTGGAATCAGCCCAGCTAGTGTTGGATCAAATTTGAACAATCAGACAGAAGCATTTTTTGCAGCAATTGTACTTTCCCACACATTGGTGCCATACGTTCTATTATAATTGTATAATGTGAGCTGGATTACCTCTGACAGGGGCAGTTTCATGTGAGGAGCGGTATAGAGGTTAGTGGGGAGCTTCATGAGTTGGGCAGTAATTGCCGCAGGTCCCTTTGAGTAGTGATATTAGGTCCTGTAACACCTGTGGGATGACTGACATACATGAAGGTTACGTTTTGTTTACTGACTAAGTAGTTTGATAACGGGTTGACAGATTTTCTCTACATCATTAGAAACGTTCCAGCCTAATCCTAATTTATCCTCTATATTAGCTGTGTTTTTGTTGTATGTTTTAAATTCAACACAACTTAATTTGATGTGAATGACTTCTAGATATAAACATGTCCTGTATTTGTATACCCTCATAGTGTCTGTATGTGGTTATTAGCTGGGTTTTGTGGCGTTGCATTCCGTGCTTTCAGAGCTTGCTATGTGATCTATAACCTCTGTTCTTCCTGCCTCTGCTTCCCTTTTCTTCAGGCCCTGAGAGGAGGAGCGTGGAGATAGACAACAGGAATAAGACCATCACTGCTTACCATGAATCGGGTCATGCTATCATTGCCTATTTTACCAAAGACTCCATGCCCATTAACAAAGCAACGATTATGCCTCGCGGGCCCACACTCGGTCATGTGAGTCTGTATATACTATACTGAAACCTGGGACTAAATACAGATTTCAAGGACAAAGTTGCCCTATATAAACCGGTTATGTAAATCCCTACCTGCTGGAAGGAGATGGAGACAGTCTTATGAAGTAGTAGACATTAGTAACTTATCTGGATTGTGAATGTTATTCTTCCATAGAAAGTGACGGCAGATAAGAGCCACATGGCCCATCCCGGCTGCCCAATTATTTATTCTTTTCAAATACTGATTCTAATTTACCCTCTATTTAGTTTAACGTTTAGGATATCCCAAGCATATTTAATGTTTACTGTGTGCTTCAGATGGTAGACTGTTCCACTTATCAGCTACCCTCATTTTACCATACATTTCCTATAAACCTTCCACCCTCCAGTTTATATGCATCCCCGTCTTCTAAAATACCCCCTCCTGTGCCTGGTTACACCCCTTGATATATGTGAAAGCTGCTACCAGCACGGTGGCTCGGTGAGTAGCACTTGTGGCTCACAGCACTGAGGATATAAGTGATTCTCGGACAATGCCTTATCCCTTTGACGTTTGCATGTTCTTCCTGTGTCAGCGTGAATGTCCCCCTACGTGCCAGAAAACATGGTTAATTGCCTGCTGACAAAATTAACCCTAGTGCCCACTCCCTAGTGGCTCCAGAGAGTGGGGCTGATGTGAGTGACGGTTGTTCTCTATATAATATCTGGAAGGTGGTTGGTTCAGGGAATGGGTGGGTGGAAAGGGCAGACTAGATGGACCAATTGGTTCTTATCTGCCATCAAATTCTATGATATGCACCCCTTTCAGGCTATGCATAGAGCCTCTAGGCGTTCGTTGTATGTTGTGTGACACAGGCCGTGCGCTAATTTAGTTGTTTACTCCTTTACTAGAACACTTACTATAGAAGCCTCATGTCTGTGTGTGGTGCCTTCATCTCTGTATATTATGTAGGTGTCTCTTCTGCCGGAGAATGATCGCTGGAGTGAGACGAGGTCCCAGCTCCTCGCTCAAATGGATGTCAGCATGGGCGGACGTGTAGCTGAAGAAATCATTTTTGGCCCGGAGAACATCACCACAGGTAACCTTGGCTGCTAGAGGCTGCAATCCTGCTGACATGTAGTCCAAGCTTGCGATCTGATTCTCTGTTCTCTTAATCACAGGGGCTTCTAGCGACTTCGATAGCGCTACAAAAATAGCAAAGCTGATGGTCACAAAGTTTGGGATGAGTGAAAAGGTAAAGAGCTCCCTGTCTTCTTATTGGTGGTCTGCAGCTAAACACCATGGATGAGAATGTGGCACTGTGTGATTAATGATTTATTGGTGTGTTTCTCGTTCCAGCTTGGGGTCATGACTTACTCAGATACTGGAAAACTCAGCCCAGAAACACAAGCTGCGATAGAGCAGGAAATTAGAACAATGCTGAAGGTAAGAAGGTTATTCATATTATTACCATAGAATTCATTATTTCTTGTGTTTGATATAGGTTACAGACAATGGGCTGGATCCAGACTCAAGTAAGTGCTTGAACTTCGTTACTCCTGGGCTAAACCATGTTGATTGCAGGGGAGTCCTATTTCATCTGTTGCAAACAGTATTAGAGTTGAGAGGTGATGTTTCCTATCCCAAGTCTAAATAACAGTGTGATCGTAAAGCTGGTCAGTATCTGTGTGCAGTAAGCAATTCAAAGCTATATCCCTGCATGCAAAGAATACAATTAACTTGACTCCCCCTGAAATCACCATGGTTTAGCCCAGGAGTAACTTTCCTCTCTTAATTTCAAGCTCCTTCATTCTGGATCCAGCCCAGTGACTTAATTCATTGTACAGACTGGTTGTGGTCGTCACTCCTTGTTCATTGCCTCAGTTTAGCCACACACAAGTAGATGGGTGGGATGGGTCTATAAAGCATGGGGGTGGAGGCTTATGTACGCTATGTGTGATCCTACATTCCGTGCATGCGAGGGTGGTGTACTACCTTCACAGAGCCTAGAACCCTGCCCTATCTTCAAAATGGAGAATCGTACGTAAGGGCTGCCCCTGCCCACCATGCAGGCTTGCATACTATTGCAAATCGAAATAGGGCTGTTCGCTGGGCACCCACACTCCTCGCATACACACTGTACACATGGCGAGTCGACATGCCCGCTCTCAGAATAGGTTACTCTGCGTATTTGAGAATTGTCATGTATGCATTTTGTTGCCTATCCCCCTGCACTTATGAGCATGTGACCTCCCCATTCAAGCAAAGACTTGCACTGTGGCGGTACTGTCAAGGAACAAAGCCATTGGTTATGCCAGAGATGGATTTCTCTCTCCTAAGAAGAGAAGTCTCCCGTACCTGCTACCAGCCACTGTATGGCAGACACACACCTCTTTGTCCTTCTTATTCCTACCTATCTCCCCCCCCCCCCCCCCCCCCCGTGTTTGCACATGTGCAGAACGCACACACGTATTACTTACATTACTCCGGAGTACATTTTATATCCATAAGTATCCATTGCAATTCTGGATCCGGTCCATTATGATGCACAGAGAAAGAGGCCGTGGTTTTGTTTAGTTTTTATTCCCCATACGTGGTCAGTTTAATAATTTAGAATATTGGCTGCTTCTGATCGAAGTTAATTCCTGATTGATTATCATCTCAAGTTAACGATATCTTGCAGTGTGTGAGCAAGTCTGATTATCCAACCTTGTACCTTCACCTCCTTGCTACAAGAACAGTAATTAAAGAGTCAGACAGACGGGGAAACTCCGGCCAGGAGGCGGACACAGAGCTGCAGAACCTCTCACACTTTTTTTCCCCCATGTAGCCCATAGGCTAAGCGACAGGGACTCCTTCAGAGATTATTGCGCCCAGCCTCTGCTGTGTGTGTGGTGACCTTTCCCTAGGGGAAAATCATCCCAAATATCGGCCCCCACATGCTGGGAGCGATAATCTCTAGTGTACGGCCAGCATTAGATACAATTATTGAATCATAGTCTGACTACTGCTGAGGTGTCTAAATTAATATAGCCAATATGATGACATTTGCAGTCTGTGGGATCGCCTCTTTGTTGAAGTAAATTCACCTCTTATTTCTAGCACAGCTGTACTAATTCTAATGGTTTCATTGTGTTCTCTTAGGAGTCCTATGAACGAGCAAAGAATCTGCTGAAGACACACGCTAAGGAGCACAAGAACCTGGCGGAAGCTCTATTAATGTACGAGACCCTGGATGCTAAAGAGATTCAGATGGTGCTAGAAGGGAAGAAGCTGAAAGTTAGATGATACCTCTGTGGTATTGCTGTATAGGACTCTGAACTCATTCTGCTATTGTCTCGCTGCTCATTCTTTATATTTACCTTCTCTCTTTATTTAAGGTATGCCAAAATATTCCTGAGTTTAAAGATTGAGACTTTCCTCCTTGCATATTGGACTACACCAGTACTGGATGAACTAGGCATACTTTTATTAATAGGGGTTTGTGTACACCTAAATCGAGGCAGGATGTGCTGGGCAGTGTCTTATATATCACACATGTAGGAACCTACGCGTTTCGCCTTTCTGATGGCACCACTCCATTGTATGGACTCCTGGTGCTCACGTCCACTACTGGCAGTCTGTATATGGTGCTTTTTACACCTGTAGTGTATTTGTCTCACAGCGTGTTCAGAAAGAGGGAATTCTGAATATTCAGAGTAAAAGACAAAAGTTTATTGGTCTAGAAATTGCATTAAAAATACATTTATCTTTATGGGGAAATATGGTATCACAGGACCCAGGACTCTCTTGAAGATACTCTATAATAACTTACTCTAATAGGAGTGTGAAATATATGACAGCATGAATGTCTGTCAAGTAAAATATAAAAGCTTCTTTACCTTGTCCCATCAAAGCTTTTATTATACATTCTGGGATTCCTATTCATCTATATGAATGACTACCCTGATTGTTCAATTAGTTGTCCAATGACTGCCAGTTATTGGCTCCTACACTCAATGGGAGGGGCCATCCACTGACCAGAGAGAAGAGCTGGCCAATCAGCCTTGTGAAAATATTCATTAAGGGAATTCATTTACAGAAAGCAATGAGTTTTATGTTTTATTTTAGTTATATGACAAATGATGGCCAGCAAATCCTTAACCCAGTTACTGTTGGGGAGCACTGGTGCACTAGGATCACTGTTATGGAAGCAGACTTTTTATAGTACAAAGATAAGATCTATTTTCATAATGTAATTGTAGAAAGCAGGGATAACATGACATTTGGCTACTCCTCCCCTATGTAATTGCATGTTTGCAGATCACCACTCTCTTATAGGGACAATGAATCCCCATTTATACTGTCTCGTCAGTAGGGTCTCTCCTATACTCCCTAACTTATTGTGTTTAGGATGTTTCCACAGCCTGTGCTTAGCACAACTATAAAAAGGTATATTCCAACACTGTTAAACCCTTGGTTAGCTCCTCATGCTCTGCTTCAGGTTATTGAGTGGAGGTGTCAACACCTGCATAGGCTGCTAGACAGAGGACAGGTCCAAACCCCAGAAGACTGAGGAGTCTTGGCAAACCGTGCATCCAACTCCTGCCATGGTTTCTTTTGATCTAAAACGACATTTTGGATGGCGGTGTCAAGCTGCCCATAATGGCATGCACTCAGGTTGCAGGACTCAACGTGTAATATCATGGAGCGGTTGGTCCACATTGCTTTAGAATCACAGCAGCAGACGGGTAGCATCACTTCACACGGATTGGCTACTGGCATGTACAACTGCGACTCACCGCTACTTTTGCTGGGAGTTCCCGACCAGATACCAACATGAATTAAAAACAAATTGTACTCCAAACTGCTGGGTGCATGATATATAAGCCATCCGCCTGTACAAGGAGGTGACCATTACAGTGTAGCCTTGTCACTTGTTTTATTTCTTCAGGTAAGACTTTATTCTAGAGTTATGCTGAATTTCTTTAGTGATTTCATTGAGAGCAGTGTCCAGGTATTGTACTGTTCTTTCAGCTATGGAATGTAACACATATTCCTACCTGTGTATATTGAGGTGTATTAAACATATTTAAACATGTAAATAAACTTTAAATCTTATGTCTAAATGATGTAGTTTGATATTTGGGGGGGGGGTAATCTTTATGTTTTGGGGATAGAGTGGATGTTCATTAATGCCTATATTATAATATGTTACACTGATTCAGAGATTGAAAATAAGGGCCTGGTGATTCACACTTAAGAAGCTTGTGGAGCGGGGTCTGTTAGAGTGAGTGAGTTGCGGATCTGATGGCACCTAATTCACTCAACTGTGAATACGGTCCTAAGAGAGGAAAGTTACCTCCTCTGGGCAAAACCATGGTGATTTCACGGGAGTCAAATGCCATCTGTTGCAAACAGTATATGAAATGAAAGGTGATGTTTTCAAGCCACAGTCTAAATGACGGTCTAAATGGCAGTCTAAATGACAGTGTAATTGTGAAGCTGGTCTGTGTGTAATCAGCAACAGCAAAGTATTCACCCTACATGCATAGAATACAATTAATTTGATTCCCCCCTGAAATCCACATGGCTTTGCCCTGGTGTAACTTTCCTCTCATCTTCAAACTCCGATCAGGGCCTTAGTTACTACCAGAGAAGCTTAGAACCTGCGTCTTATTTTCCTTTTCAGGTCACTTGTTACCCGACAATTTACTCTTTTGATTGGATCGTCTTTCTACCAATTATTTTGGTTAGCCTAGAGTCAATAAGCCTTGCTTGCCTTATCTTCTCCTATGGCTCATACAGTGTGGCTGTCACATTTCTGAAATGACTGATAAATCTGCAAACTTCCATGATCATCTTCTCTTCAGTATGCTAAAAAAATATTCGATCTAGATGCAGATGTGATCCATTCCTCCCAACTATCCCTATTTTGGTGGAACTATCCCATCTGATGGCCCATAAAAGGTGTGAGGCTCATGTGAGAATGGGCAGAGATTCAACCAAATATGGCCGTTTGTAGGCAGAATGCTTTTGGGATTGTAAATGCTGGGAGCTATGTACAATCTTGGGACCGGTCCATACTTTGCTTCCAGGAGTTCACAGTAAGCAGAGTTATTAAGAACACGGGTGGATGCGATGTGACTGGAAGGAGTTGTGATCAGGCAGCTTGAGGTATTGAGAACAGTATTACAGGGAGAGGGAACATGCTACTGAAAACGCCTGCGCCTTATCTGGAGCAATAGCAACTCTGGAGAGATACTATTTACATGTATAAGCACATAGGCGGAGGTGTAATGCGGCAGCCTACACAAGGGTTTAAAAGGATCTTTTGGATAATTAAAATCAGTACAATATAAGCGTTGTTCAATTAGAATATTATACATTATAATCAGAAATAAAATGTCTACCTTTTTTAAGCAGAAATAAAACCTGACTAAATAATAGTTTATAGTTTAAAAAATATGTATTCGCAAATTGTGCGACAATCTTCTTCTATCCAGCCTTTAACGATAAATCAATAAATGAATAGTCCGTATAGTGTATGCAGAGTGCAGATCTAATAACTGCTGGATGTGCAGGGCTGTGTTCTCACTGATTAAAATCTCCTCTGTATTAAGCTGGCCATACACTAGAGCGATTATCAGCCCAAACACCCAATTATCGGGTGATCGGGCCCAAAATCGCTCTAGTTAATGGCCAAAATCAATTTTTAAAATGTCCAATAAACGCACCAGAAACGCTCTGGTATGATTATTGGATTTTTAAATATATTTGTTTTAAATCGGGTGCTAGTGCAAGATAATTTAAGGAAGCCAATTGTTAAGCAAAATGGCTCCCTCTCCCTGTAATAGACGCTGCTGCTGATCTATGTATAAAGCTGAAGGTAGCTTGAAAGCTACCTTCAAAGCTGTCAGGGCAGCATAGTGCATAGATCTGCAGCAGCGTCTATTGCAGGGAATAGTACAGAGGGACCAGCTGAATCCGCACTGTGTGAAGCGCGATTTTGGCTGATCCCTGTCTGTACTACTCCCTGCAATAGACGCTGCTGCAGATCTATGCACTATGCTGCTCTGACAGCTTTGAGGGTAGACTTCTAAGCTATCAGAGCAGGTCTGTACATAGCTCTGTAGCAGCGTCATAGAGAGCGCTGCCTCCTCCCCTCTTCTGCTAGGTTTATCGGTCCCAGCAGAGGAGGTGTATGGTGCCCTAGCGGAAATCGTCCCGTTTATCAGTTCACCCCCTGCTGGGACTGATAATCGTCATAGTGTATGGTCAGTTTTAGGCTGGGTACACACTGGGGCTTTTTCACATGAGTATAAATAAATGTGTGTTTGGAACAATATAATGTAAGTGTTTACAAGACATTGTTTGATCACCTCTCTTAGGGCCTGATCCAGAGCTACGAAATTTTCGCACGACGGGCGAATGCGAACGTTCGCTGCGTATCAACATACACGCCCCTAACACTCCCATAGTAAAGTCCCTGCTTACGGCATCCATATACAATAACAACATTTTAAGCGGCATCTTTCCCATAACCCTGCATGGATAAGCAGGTAAGAATCAGGACATATTTTGACTACATATTTAGGAAGGTTTAAGGGCCTGATCCAGAGCTACGACCGCAAGCGAGCGTACGCTCATCGTAAGCGAAAATTCGCTGAAAAATTCGCAACGCGCATGCCCAGTATGACAGCTTCCGGTCGCCTGGGCGTCATGAGCGAATAGCGGGCGTATTGTGAGCGAATTTTTCGCTCGATGGGCGTGCGTTCAGTACGATGGTCGCCTGGGCGCCCGTTTTACTACAGGGAGGCGGGGATAGCCATTTAAATTGTACAGTATGGGCGTGCTAAGCCCGTACGCTCAGCGTATTTTGTGCGAATTTTCGTACGGCCGACGGTCGTACCCAGTGTAGGGTATAGCTGCCGTAAGCAGGGACTTTACTATGGGAGTGCTAGGGGCGTGTAGGTTGATACGCCCGAGCGTACGTTCGCATTCGCCCTTCGTGCGAATTTTCGTAGCGCTGGATCAGGCCCCATGTCTTCTAAGTGCACTTCCATAATGCAGGGTGCACACTGGGGCTTTTCAGCAGATAATCTTTCCAATCACACAATCAATAGATTGTGTTCCTAGATATCTTACCAGTGTGTACTGTCCAAAGATCTCCTAAGACACAGGATACACTTGCAAACAGGGGCGTAACTAGCACTTTGTGGGCCCCATATCACAATTTTGAAGGGACCCCCTATCTCAGCTGCCTCCAGCAATGCCACATGGTGATGCCTCTATCTTCTCTGTCGAGACACTGATGTCATCACGTCAGTGTCAGTGCATGGAATGATAGAGAAGCTGGCGCCGGCTGGTTCTTAAGTAGCGGTGTAGAGAAAGCAGCGCTGCTTTAGAGAGTCACAGGGAATGGTGTGTCCTTCCTGCCACCATGACCCTCTATTGTAGTGCTGAAGAGACAGACCCCACAACACTACTTAAGCAGCCAGCACCAGCTCCTGCACAAATGGTAAGTACATCCTGTACAGTGGGGGCGGGGAAATTGCTGGGCTGCCAGGCCCCATAGCAATTGAACCCATTGCACCCCCTGTAGTTATGCCTTTGCTTTTAAAAAGCTAATATCTCTCTCCATGGTTGATCTGGCATAGTAGGAGATCCAAAAGAACACATCAAAAGATCCCAGACCGATTGAAAAGACTTTTCAATCTCTCTCTCTCCTCTCTCTCACCTGTTTTGCCCTAACTCCAAAACTCTGGACGATCCCCACAGTATTTTAGTAGTGATTTCTTATATGTTGATGGAGATTTGAAAAAGTAAGAAGACAAAATTCTGGGTTCCTATGGACCTCTCCCCCAGTCCGATGACTGGCGGCATCATGGACACGCTTCCAGAAGTTGGTAAGAAGGGGGCAGTCCCACCATATGCAAATAAAGAAGCCCCTTTAAAACACATCTCCAGCACACATTCGAAAATATTTTGTCTGATATCAGATACTGTCTGGACTACTTAGGTCCAACCAGAGTCTTTAATGGGAAACAGATAATTCCCTGTTCCATAATGTCATGAATGTGTGGTCAGAGTTGAAGATGCATTCAATTAGCAATTTGTAAAGAGCTGAGATATCGGAGGGGAGTTACTGGAGCAGTGACAGTCAAATGGGGAGTCTGCTGGAGAAAGTGTCTAGTGGCAGGCTTATTGGGCCTGATCCAGAGCTGCGAAATTTTCGCACGACGGGCGAATGCGTACGTTCGACCGTGCGAATAAACATACACGCCCCTAACACTCCCATTGTAAAGTAGCTGCTTACGGCGGCTATACCCTACACTAGGTACTACCGTCGGCCGTACGAATTTTCGCACATAATACGCAAAGCATACGGGCTTAGCACGCCCATACTGTACAATTTAAATGGCTATCCCCGCCTCCGTGTAGTAAAACGAGCGCCCAGGCGACCGTCGTACTGAACGCACGCCCCTCGAGCGAACAATTCGCACACAATACGACCGCTATACGCTCATGTCGTCCAGCCGACCGGAAGCTGTCATACTGGGCATGCGCAGTGCGAATTTTCGTACGAAAATACGCAAAAAACGGTCGTACGCTCGCTCGAAATCGTAGCTCTGGATCAGGCCCATTGTTCCCATGTTTCTCCTGGAAGACCTAGAAAGGCAGCGGACCACACAAGTCCACCAGCTGGCCTGCCCTGCAGAACCAAGCATCCATCCAAAGCTCAAAGTAGTAGTGACCGGGAACATTTGGGCATTGTAAACGATTTATGGTGATGGATGTTCTGTAATCTCTCTATGATTTTGGAGTCTATTCCAGAAAGCTAAGGTGAGGACTATTGTAGGGTGAGTGGACCGCAATGTTGGGCGCCAGGAGGAGATCTGAAGGAGGGGGCAATCCCTACCACCCACTGACGAATCCTGTGGATCCTGTCATTGTACAGGAGGGGGAAGGGCTTGTAGACACAACGGGCCTGATCCAGAGCTACGGCCGCCATCGCTAGTACGGCGGCCTTAGCTGTAATGCGCATGCGCCGGGCAGATGTTGCCTGGCGTTACTATGGAAACGCCCGATCGTAGATCGTAGATCCATAGTAGCGCCGTAGGGACGCTGGAGGGGACGTCCTCCAGCGTCCCTACGCTCACGTTACTGCTGGTGGGCGGG
>WWET01000465.1:278617-289702 GCA_011038615.1 Limnodynastes dumerilii | reverse complement strand
AGGGGGAGTGTCGGGCCAGAGCAGCGATGTTACGCTGAGCGCTACAGCGCTCAGTGTAACATCGTAGCTCTGGATCAGGCCCAACATGTAGATGAATGTGGGATAAATTTGGGAGGATAGCCAGTTCTTCCAGGACCAATACCCAAAGAGATTTTGGCAAGTGTACTGTAAATAATATAAAATCCTAAATAGCTGGTTTTAGGGAAACAAGAGGTCAAATAGAAACACAACGCTAACACTGAACAAAAACACAAACCACAGATGTATATATAATAGCATGCATCACTTTATTGTATTTCAGAAAAGTGATCTGCTTTTTATAGATATTTATTACAGTAGTTATACAAATTCATTAATTTACAAAATCTGTGCAAACTCTTTCTTCCCAAGTTGCCATTGTTTGAAAGCATGCATAAAGGATGAGAGAGGTAGGCAACGTGTGGCTGTCTAGTGGGTGGACTACAACTCCCATCATCTATTTGGCTGTTGGCTGTGACAGGCAGTGACACTGTACAGAACCTGTAAAGACACAGATTGCCTACCCCTGTAATAAATCATTAGCACATCACTGTATGTAGATGTCTCTTATTTACATACCAGCAACATTCATTAAAATACAATATTTTTACTAGTGTACACACCCTGGAACAAGGGTGTTTGTAGGCAGTTGCTTTGGAAGAAATTGATAAATACATTATTCTTAGAATTGAGTCTAGTTTTTTTTGTTTATATATATATATATCTCCAAATAGCAGAGCAGATTTCAGAAAGGGCATCAAACATCAAAAATAGGCAAAACATATTCTTATAAAATTTGCTAAAATGAACCATCACATGCACAGTTGTGAAGATTTTTTTTTTTAATAAAGTTTTGCTTTGCTACATATTTTTTGTTTACAATGTTTTACATCATTGTTGGTTATATTACTTTATGGCATCTTCCAGCCATCTTTATGGGACTGGAAAATATATATATTTTTTTTTAAAAAAAATGGCATTAGAGAAGGCAATTATTAGCCAAAAATGTATTGTTAACAAAAAAGCAGGGGTCTAATGTGCAAATGAGCTGTAGGCCAGGTTTATGGATGGGCACTATATATATACACACACATATATTCTTCCAATAAAAAAGCTTGAGATCTGAGATTATGCAATTCTATATGAATATAATATATTTATATTTTGATGAATGAATCCCTTTAAGCATTTTTTTTAACTCAAATTAGCCCCGCCCAATGCAGGGTCACCAAGCTGAGCGTACATTATATTAAATGTACATTACATCTGTATGAAAATATCTTGGCAAAAAAAATAAAAGCAACAATGATGTCTTGTTGACAAAAATAGAAATCTGTAGTCAAAGCCAGCATGAACGTAAAATAAAGACTAAAACTTCACGCTACAGTGCTGGAGCTCTTGCAGGTTCCATAATGAAAAATATTCTATACAAAATAATCTCTGTCTTCACATTCTGGATAGCTCTGTTCTTCCAGCCTTTATTTCTTCCACACACATGCAAACATACATTATAGGAATATATACATTCACACACACTAACTTTCAATTTACATAAAAAACAAAGACCAATAATAAAAGGAGAGGGTTATAATTACAACAGCAACGATACGTTGACAAAGGTTTATGGTTGCGTTATGTACACCGATGAGAACACCAAGCGGAAGGTGGAGCCGCGCAGAGGCATGAAGTTGGCGCACCTACAGCGATGAGTCTGCAAAAGTTATGACGTCTCCTTTGGAGTGGTGAGCTTGCTGGCGCTTCCGTTCTGTGGCTTGTAGCTGGTGAAGCTAGGTGTGTGGATAGTGCGGATGCTCTTCATACCTTGAGTCAGTGAGGTGGGAGAGACAGAAGTAGAGGGAGATGTAGCGGAGGAGGAGGAAGTAGCAGCAGCGGGAGGAGATGGCCTGCCATTTGCGCTCTGCAGTGAAAATGAGACATGGTGACCTTTACCTGTGTATGTCGGGCCCTGCAGCTTTGAAGTGCCATTCTGAACGGGACGGATAAGGGAGGAGGAGTTAGTATTGCGGAGGGATTGAGCATTAGAAGTGGTTACTGGGACATGGGACTTCACAGGGGGATTATGGGAGTTAGACGCATCATTACAATGAGCAGAAACAGAGCTGCTTTTCCCAGTGTTTAGAGAAAGAGCTGGAATTTTAGAAGCAGATAAAGTAGGGGAAGCAGCCTTAAAATCCCCACCAGCTTTCTTAGTACCTCCGTTAGCCTGCAAATAAAGATGTCAGGAGACAGTTTAACATTGATACACCAACATGGTCCCAGGAGAAAAAAAAAGACCCCATATAGTGACAGTGTTTGCGGAAGGTCTCTGGACCTGGTAGAATCCATAAAGCACAGAAAGGTTTAGAGGACTGTTGAGCGATGGATGACCGTGTCACATAAAACGGAGAGACGGTGCGCGACATGGGACATGCTGTGTGATTAGAATGGAGGTGAGATAGCAAGCCGTTAATGCGACAGACTCAACAAACACGTGTTAAAACACCACTGTACAGGCGTGCATCTCGATCTCTACCCGCGTGTGGCGTGTGGACACGGCAAGCCACGTGTCGGTCATCTCAGCTGAATATCTTGAAGTGGGACAAAGCAGTAAGGTGTTTTATTGCAGGCATGCAGAGATATGGCGAGAGTGAGACAAAGTACTACAGGATTTCTCATGCCACCAGATCCAGATACTAACAAAAACAAGAGTGAAAGCAACGCCATCCTTGTTTTGGTTACATTTAGTCAGATACTTGGCTTGAAGTTTGTAAAAAGATTTATTTTTAATTTTTTTTAAAGTCCTTCCAAAGTGTTGCTCTAGGGTAAAACTACCTGTCTGAATTGACGCTGAGGCTCCTGTAGCTTTGGCTGTTTGCTAGTTTTTTCCGTGCTTCCTTGTCTAGTTTTAGAAGACATTGGCACTGGCATCCTGCTGGTTTGTGACGCTCCATTTGAACCCTACAGGAACAGCCAATGGGAAAGAGAGACAGAAATAACAAATAAATCATACAGCAGCAGTGATTTCATTGGTCTCATGCCATGCTCCACATCATAAATGAATCTCTTAGCCATGCAGTTGAAACATCAGAAGGTTATTGTCAAAGAAGTTTTAATGATTTGTAAGAGGAAAACAAAACCAAGTTATTTCAATCAAGTAGCTTTTTTTTTTTTTGCTCTTCATTTGCCCATCACCAAGTAATCAAACACAATGAACCAAGAGCTTGTTAGGCACCCATGTAATAAAAAAAAAAGCCAACCACCGGAAGAACAGCAATCAAGTCATGAGGCACCGCGTTCAGTAACGGGAACACACTTATGCTTTGGAAGTCTTATGCACAGGTACCTTACGTGCTGAAGTGGGTATGGATGATGAAGGCTCCAGAATAAGTTTTGTATCATCCATTAACGTGGGTTCTTTGGCATTGACAGATGTTGGCTGAACACTTTTATTTTCCTCCCTTGTCTCTATAAAATCAGATCCCGGTCTTGGTGCCAGTTCACTTATTGTGCTTTCCAACTGTTTGATGGTCTGCTCCAGACTGTCCAAGGTTCTGTAAGTGTTCTGCCTTATCTCATCTGTTCTTGACACCTGCTCTGGTTCCTCCAGCTTGAGATTATCAGAGTTATTATTTTCCTCTCTGCTCCTTGATCTTGCAATTTCAAACCTCTTTGCTTCCTTGTGTTGTTTAACAGTTCCATCGAGTTCTTCTTCATCCTCATATACCACCACTTGCAAAGTCTTCTTGCCAGTCTTAGTCCCGGTGCGGATCGCTTGAGTTAACGCTGCCAGCTGCTTTTTGGGAAACTTGAACTTGAATTTTTTCTTCGCGTCTTGTCTTTGACCAAACTGGTAGTCTGGAGCGTCAGACTTGTCTTCATCTGTGAGAAGTCCCTGGGAAGTATTACTATCCTGGAACATAGTCTGTTTCATTTGTGCTAATGATGGATAGTTAAATCTGTATCTATTTTGTGTCACTGTAGTGCTTACTGTTTTAGTTTCCTCTGTCCTCACATTGTCTGATGGTGGACCATCAGTTTCCTTCATCTCCTCCTCTTCTTCTTCTTCTTCGTCCTCCTCTTCAATCTTTGCTTCTGACATCATTTTTTCTAACTCATCATCACATTCCTCAAATATTGTTGAAAGTCTTTTGTAAGCTGATCTAATATCCATTGGTTCATCAAATATAATAATGACTGGTTTCTTGTCTGTACTCATAACGGAATCTTCGGAGCCAGAAACAGAGGTGCCGCCTAATGGAACTTGCTCCACGTTCTCTCGATCAACGTTGACCGTTTGCACCTCATCCCCCTTTCGGTTTACAATATCTTGAACTTCACCTGTTGATAGCACCTGAACTTCAGTGTTTGTTATCATAAAGGCAATGTTATCTGCTGGAGACTTTGGTTCAGTCGGGGATGTTGTCGGAGAGTCATTGTCCTTGGACTGACTGCTGTTCATCCTCCTTGGATTCTTTTGTCTTAATACAACAGGCTGGCCTAAATCTAAATAGGGCAGTCCCTGTTCTTGGGCTGGTTTACTAGCTGGTGACAATTCCTGATTTTCTACAACCTTTTCTACAGTTGAAACCCTGACAAATGTGAATTGTGAAGCCTCTCCATTGTGTTCTACTCTTTCTTTAGGAGCTTCTGATGGAATGGAAGAGTTGAAGAGCTTTAGATTGTGTGAGTTAGTGTAGTTATATGCAATCACATTTTCTTCTTTCTCATTTTTAATTTCTTTCTCGGGTTCTTCCTTTGTTGTAGAGCCAGGCTCATCCCTGCCTGTGAACAGACTATAAGTAGTCTGTTCATTCACTACATCTGTCTGCCCCAGGCTATACAGGGCCAAATCGGGAGCAGAACTTTGTGAAAAATGCATTCTCCACTTGGTCTCTGTGCTCTCAACAAGTTTTGGGCTTTCATCATTTACAAATTCTTTTATAGAGCACGACACCTATGAGGAAATATTAGAGGGTAAATGAACTTATAAAATGTGATTTTTGTTTAACGATCTAAAGAAAACTAAATCTAAGCTACTGCTATTATGTTAATTTTTGTCTTTGAAAACAAAGTTAGAGGATAACATTTCCGAAGCTGCAAAAAAAACTCCCCCTCAGCATTTAGTTAGTTTCGTTAGGTAGCTTTAAATGCCGGTAATCTCGCTGCTTTTAGAAATAGAGACAGCCGAAAGCTGATAAGCCATCGATATCCCAGCCAGTTCGGAACTGGCTGGGAAAGAACAGTCTTATCAAAAGAGGGCCGTTCGCAACGGGGATCCAAACTCACTACACATGACCATCTCTTGTCGATCTAGTGTGTTTCAGTAAAGCAGGCAGGAGACAGGATACAGCTTGACAATCCTATTGTAGTCAAATTATTATTTCCTGAAATGTTTCTGTGTATAAAATTCCAGCTTTTATCTTTATTGCAAAATATTTCAGATTGAGTGTGGGTCCCCGTTTTTTGCAATAAAGATAAAAGCTAGAATGTTATATACAGACACATATCAAGAAATAATAATTTGACTACAACAAGATTGTCAAGGGAGACTTTGATGAAGCTGAATCCTGTCTCCTGCCTGTTTTACTCAAACACACCAGATTGGAAAGAGATGGTCATGTGTAACATGACTAATGGTACAGGATATTTGGTGAACCATAGGAAGAAATCAGTCTCAGCATCTACTTTTACCTGACCATAGTGACTTAGAAGGCTGTAAATAGATTAAATAACCCCACGACTGATAACTGTATGGATCCATTGCTGTTAATAGCTAATCATATGATCATAGGGCTGGATCCAGACCTTGTTAAGTGCAGGAACTTAGTTACTCAAGGGCTAAACCATGTTGATTGCAGGGGAGTTATATTTCATCTGTTGCAAACATTATTAGAGTTGAGAGGTAATGTTTCCTATCCCAAGTCTAAATAACAGTGTGATAGTAAAGCTGGTCAGTATCTGTGTGCAGTAAGCAATTTAAAGATATATCCCTGCATGCATAGAATAGAATTAACTTAACTCCCCCTGAAATCAACATGGTTTAGCCCAAGGGTAACTAAGTTCATGCACTTAACAAGGTCTGGATACAGCCCATAGTGTATTAATAATTGTGAGCAAATCAATGACCAAGCTTCTAACCAGAAAGAAAGAAATTTGGCTTCATTTTCAAAAGTGGACAAATTTCTTTAGGATCCTGTAAAATAATTGAATTATTTTATGTTAAAACTCTCTCCTCTTTTTTGACTATAACTAAGTTTTGTCATTAGATCAGGTTCTAACTACTTCATCACAGGAAAATCCAGCAACAATTCCAAAAAGCAAATAAATTACAACATAAGTTGCTGATGAAGGAAGAAAGTCATTATATAGTTAATACACTAGGCAAAAAACACAAGCCAGTTCTAAAAGTGAGTCAATTGCTTTGTGAGGTCAGGCTCCATCGCACGAATGGTGTTTGGAGGCAGCCATTTTGATGGTTGAATCAATGTCTAATAAATTCAAGCAAATTAAATCACCAATAATCAATGACATCATTTCTGAAATAGAGATGATGGGCTGGATCCAGACCTACGTTCCATTACGTTTCAACGTGTAGCGTATTTACGTGTTCGCAATTACTATGCACTCCCCTCGGTCGTATGTATTTTTGCCGTTTTACGTTTTCCAAACCCTACCTTAACTTTTCCAAGCGTAACTGCGTTCGGCCGTAACGGTTGTACGTGCTTACGCACCTAAGCACGCCCATACTGTACGATTTAAATGCCTCACCCCGGCTCCGAAACGTAATTACGCTGGTGATCGTATGCTCGTAAGTAGGTTCAGAGTTACCAGGTCATAACATCTGCCGTGCGCAGAACATGCAAAACTTCATTTTTAGGACTACGGCGAGCGTAAATACACTAGTGGTCGCAGCTCTGGATCTGGCCCCATGGGCCTGATCCAGACCTACGCCGATGCGCTGTGCTTACTAAAGCAAAGCGTATCAGCGTCCACTCTCCCCGACACTCCCCCTGTGCGGGCGTATTTCCCATTGCTTATGCCGGCTGATGGCTACCCTAACTTCAGCAGGCGTAAGCCATGCGTAATACGCTCGCACACAAGCGTACTACCGCTAAGCCCTCCCTCCCTCATTATATTCCCTCCCCCCGCCCACCGGCACTAACCTTAACGTACGGACGCAAGGGGGACGCCCCCTCCAGCGTCCCTATCGGGCGTTGTCGTAGCTACGCCGGGCAACATCTGCCCGGCACATGCGCAGATCGGCTTTTCAGCCGATCTTACGCTTACGCCCGCCGTCCTAGCAACGGCGGGCGTAGGTCTGGATCAGGCCCCATGTCACTAATGAGATGACATTCTTCTTTTTTTCCCCAATACTGACTGAGCACACAAACTGACCAGGTACTAATGCAGCATTCGCTACTGTTATCTGTACAGTTGTCTATTACCGGTATATTAATACAAAATAAAGAATTCATGACATAAGATCTACATATACATGCAGACAGGAAATTGATAAATGGATGAGAGTTCAGGAGGTTAGTTAGAAATAAAGTTCATGTTGTAACTAAAGATACGTTTTGACTACTTGGCCATATAAAGGAAACAGACCCCACGGTGGGGGGGAATGGGTAACTTATACAGTATTAGCTTGGTTAGTATTAGCAAAGAAGGTTAGGGCCAGGCCTTTAAAACTAAATTACCTTCTTTTCCTTGGGTAGAACTAAACCTGAAGGTCGGAAATCTTTCTCGTGAACGTCTGATTTATTGGGCTCATATTGCACCTTTGAATTAATTTCCACTATGGAGCATTTCTGAAAAGCCTAAAAAATGTAAAATATTAGATGCATGAAACCCGGCCACGGGGACACATGGGACTGTACTGGTCAATTATGTTTTCTCTCCATAGTAATGGAAAAGGGAAGGACCCTAGGAAAGAACGGCTACATTTGTATTATTACAGTGTACATAATTACAAAGATCCTTTATCGCCCCCATTCCATTATAACGGCCAGCCAAGTAGAGCATTTACCTGAAGTTCTGCCATTATTCTCTCTCCTTCTTCCTCCTCTTCATCCTTCACTATGGAAGGTTTGACTTGACTCG
Source organism: Limnodynastes dumerilii (assembly GCA_011038615.1). NCBI lineage: Eukaryota > Metazoa > Chordata > Amphibia > Anura > Limnodynastidae > Limnodynastes > Limnodynastes dumerilii. The sequence goes on along the minus strand of WWET01000465.1, from coordinate 281,581 downwards.
GACTTTCGGCTTCTGATTTTATTGTTTTAGATGGAATTGGGGGAGGGGTCTCTTCAGAATCCTGTATTGATGAAAGAAAAAAGATGGTCAGATTATCAGAGGAAACCAAGGTCAACTGAGCTTCAAACAGCTTGCATTGATGGCGTGTGACTGTGCCGGATGTTATGTGTGTATATGGTATGGTTCTCTGTATTAACACGGCTCTGCCCTCCACTAGTTATGAGATGACTGAAATGTCTGGGACAATGCGAGTTTTATAATGAGTCACCATATCAATAGCACTTACTTTGCTGTCTTTCCAGTCCGCTGTCCACACACTGTTCAGGCCAGACGCAGGGGGGTACATACGACGAGGGGGAGGCGGGGGTGGAGACTTTGTTAATTTATCGGTGTCTTGTTCACTTTCTTGAACAATTTCTATAACAAAAAAAAACAAAAAACAATAACAGTTCGGTGTAACACCAGGGACAAAACCGTCTTGAAATGCAGGGAATGTAGCACACAATATTAGAGGTGATAATTCCTAGCCAGGTCTAAACAACAGCTACAAAGAAAGGCTGGTCAGTATTATACGCTGCCTTCAAAGCATAAAATGATTTTAATTCGCCAGGAAATTCAACACAGGGAAACTTTCCACCTTAATTTCTCTTATTTTCAGACTCTGGATCCAGACCATTGACATTCATTTCTCCTGCTTTCCATATCAACAAAATGACAGAGGCACCTGGGAGTCGGTAAGCTAAGCACATCCTAATACTCCTAAGTCTTGGACACTGGATCATGCCATTTATAAGTTAAGGGAATAGCCATTACCTAGATTGGTACTTAATGGCTATAATCTATATATATACGATTGAACCCTTCCTTGAGGATTCCAGTCACAGGAGTGTACTCTAACCCCTGTTCTGGATACAGATTCCCAGAGTGCAGTATGTCAGCATGACATTTGGAGTGCCGACAGTTAACCCAACAACCGCCGACAAGTGCCAATAGCGTTAAATGATCTACACTTTTCCGGAGGAGAGAGCGCGGACATAGCTGAGGAGAGTGCAGGTGGGAGTAGGGGAGGGGAAAAGGTAATGATTTTGGTAATAATATAGCCGACATTGTAGTGCTGCTATATCATTCTGGCACTGTCACCATGGAAACCGGATTCCTGCATGCTGCAGAAACTAGAAATCTGTGAGCACTTTAGGAAGTTATAGAGGAGACGCCAATCAGTCTTCATTATAACAAATGTGGGGCATCAGGACTGTCCAGATTACCAGGAATTCAGATTTATAGCATATGAGCAGTATCAGTTCTGCATATTTGCATTGTGACCTATCCTGACACCTTCTCACAGAGGCACTGAGCTACAATCACAGGTAGAGGGCGGGGAGTAACTACAAGGAGGTGCAAGGGGTGCGGCTGCTATGGGGCCCAGAAGAGAGGGGGGGCCCCTGCAGGAGCTCCCTCTGCACTGTAAGCAAGCTGTCAGGGGCTGACAGCTTAAAAGAGTGCTCAGGACTCATACATGGAGTTCCGCACAATTTTAAGCTATCAGCCTCTGACAGCTCCTATCAGGCAGCGGTCCTGCCCAGCTCCGCCCCCAGTCCCACCTGGCTCCGCCTAGTCCTGTCCATCCAGACTCGCGCCCTGCCATCTTGCTATCGGGGCCAGTCTGTCACCTTCCGCCCATGAGTAGGGTGTCTTGGTACACCAATTTACAATTAGATGCGCCCTCTCTCTTTGGTCCAAATTCACAGTTCCGTAGTTTTCGTCTTACATATGTTGTTTTAAGAATTTAGCTACTACACATGCGTCTTTCTCCGCGCTTACACAATCTACGTACAGAAATGGTACGTGAATAGTGTAAATAAGCTACTACACATGCGTAGTAGCTCAATTCTTCGGAAGACGAAAACTACATAACTGTGAATCAAAGCCTTAGTACCGATCCAGACTTCTGTAGAAGCGTCATTATTCTTTGCAGGATTCGGAAGCTGAGGATCCTAATTTTTGAAGTCTGTCTGTGCACTTTGGAGCAGTTAGGGGTACATGGAAATTGTGGGCCCCATAAGATCCCATATGAATCTTAATATCTTGTAACTCATTTTTCTGTGTAAAAACATTAGTAAAAACAGTGCCCACATACCACTGACTTCCAGCTTTTCCGTGTTCTCCAATTTTTGCGACTGGGACGGCATTTCTAGACTAGGGATTGACTTCATAATATTGGCCTGTGCTTCCTCCAGCATCTTCTCAAATTCCTTTCCATTATAATGGTCAATATTTTGCCTTTTTTCTTCAAATTTCCTCTCTGCTTCCTGTAGTGAGATGGACACAATCTTAAGCATAACGGCCCAATTCCAATAAAAAGGTCATATATCCCAACAACATGACAAAAAAACGATTAGTAATAAACATTTACTGTAATAAAAATTCCAAACCAAGTAATATTTGTAGATTTGTGAATTTATTTATAAGAAAGAAAAGCTTTGTTTTAATAGTAAAGTGTTGCTGATGATAATGTGTGATCATTTTTTGTCTCTCTCCTCACAAACACTATGTAGGACTTCCGCCTGCACATAATCTGTTTGTTACGTATCCTGTATGATCCAGGTAGTGCAGCTTCAGAAATGTGTGTATTGAAATATTGCTGACAGCCTCTGGCCCTTGTGTAGGGGTCTAGAGTTGCTCCAGGACTTACTTTCTTGATCCTACCCTAAAAAATGCTGTGATCACCCATAGGGCCTGATCCAGAGCTACGATGTTACACTGAGCGCTGTAGCGCTCAGCGTAACATCGCTACTCTGGCCCGACACTCCCCCTTGTAGGAGCATATTAACTCTCCGTTACGCCAGCTGAAGGCTACCTTAACTTCAGCCGGCGTAAGGAAGGGGCCATACGCTCGCACAGGAGCGTATGGCCGCTTAGCACGCCCCCCCACCCTCATTTACTTACCTCCCCCCGCCCACCAGC
>WWET01000465.1:254216-277948 GCA_011038615.1 Limnodynastes dumerilii | reverse complement strand
TACTTTGCCAGGTTCGCTGGATCCATAGACACACCCCTGCTAGTCTGTTACTTTCATTCTGTATAAGATACCTGCACATTTTCCTGTGCTGCACTAATCCTGTCCCAGTTCTATTTCCTGGGCTTTATCTATCCGCCCAATCATTTCTTGCTGATACATCTTTGTGACAGTCCTCTGGGGACACAACTCGTCCACGCCATCAGAGGCTCTGATGAACACCTGATTTAGTGTTAGAATCCCCACCCAGGCAAGCTGTCATAACAGTATGCTATTAATCCTGCGGGTGCTGCCTGCACCCAAAACCCATCATTATACTATGTATTTTCTATATCAAATATATAAATGTTTTTTTGTACTTGGATGTCCTTCTATGTATTGAATGTAAATAGTTTTTGACTTTGATGTGTTTTATCTTCATCTGTGATAAAATAAAAATGCTTGGTATATGCATTCCTCCCAACGGGCCAGATCCAGAGCTACGCCCGCCGTCGCTAGGAGGCGGGCGTAAGCGTAAGATCGGCTTTTCAGCCGATCTGCGCATGCGCCGGGCAGATGTTGCCCGGCGTTACTACGGCAACGCCCGATCGTGAGGGCGGGCTAGGTGGCCATACGCTCCTGTGGGGTAGCCTTCAGCGAGCGTAAGTAAGGGGCCATACGCCCGCACAGGGGTAGTGCCAAGGTAAGTGAACGCCGATACGCTGTGCTTTAGTAAGTACAGCGCATCGGCGTAGGTCTGGATCAGGCCCCATGTTACATCATGTGGGCTAATATTTACTGTAGAAAAATCATTTGAGGGGAAAACATGAAAATGTGCATTTTTCCTTATTCTGTGCTTGTTTTTTTTGGTATAAAGTCAATATGGAAAATACACCGGCTCACGGATCATTTATGAGCTGCTGTTAGAACATAAAGCGAGTTCTGTTACTGAACAATAACAGGGGCCACATTCACTAAGCTGCGGGTTTGGAAAAGTGGAGTTGTTGCCCATAGCAACCAATCAGATTCTAGCTGACATTCTCTAGTATGCAATAGTTAAATGAGATCTAGAATCTGATTGGTTGTTATGGGCAACATCTCTATTTTTTCCAAACCTGCTGCTTAGTAAATCTGACCCCAGGTTACCATGATATAATCTGAACACATGTACGTGGCTCTATGCATTAGCCCTTGGTGGACAAGTAAAACGTAATACTTCCCTATAGGGTTTCTTAAGTCTTAGGCTAAGACATCTCCTATGGAATAATCCCACTGATCTAAAATCATTCTACTTGGTGCCAAATGTACCGCTAAGTATCAGAACGTTACATGTACCTCAATGGACACGGCTCGATTCCGGTAGCCCACGTTGTAGATTTCTTCAATGAATAGATTTTGCACGTTAGATCCATTGTGCTGCGAGGCTTGTGCAGGTGGAGTGTGCTCTTGTGCTGCGGTGCTCGGCAGGTTGTTGGCAGGTGATTCTGCGCTCTGGTTACTGGAGGTAAAGACGTGGTTGACCAGTGCTGAGGAGTGCTGAGATTGTTGCATGAAGACAGGTGAACTTTGTACTTGGTGGACTTTAACACCGGCAGACAGCGGCACCACCTCGGATTTAACGGATGCTGTCGGGGACTGGGCCGCGTTCACCACTTCTGTCTGGAAATAAGTTTGGCTTTTTTCTTCTTTGTTTTGGATAACCTCCGTTTCAGAGACTTTTTCCGTGACGATGAACTGGTTATTTTGATTGAAGTCAAGCGATTTGGAGGGTCCATCAGAGACATGTCTGAGGAAAGAGAGAGAGAGATACAACGTTTAATTATTCTAAAGACATAGGACTGGATCCAGATCCTCCATTCCTGGCGCTCTCAACGCATCCAAAGCCTGATCCTCGCATGTGGGTGAGGGGCGGCCTCTCCTCCTGCACGTTCAGGTTTACGAAACCTTACCTTAGGATTTCCACGCAGTCCCCACGTAAAATCTCAATAGGGCGAAAAGCCATAAACACACCCTTACTGTATAATTTACAATATAAATTGTGTGTACGACCGCTGATCCGCACGCGTAAAGGGCAAGGGGAGTGCCTAGCGGAGTGCGTAGAAAATACGATAGCGTAAATAACGGAATAAGCCCGTAGGTCTCCTCCTTATTTAAGAACCTTCTTAAAAATGACCCGGGACTGCACTGGCGCACCTCTTCCTTCTCATATAACTAAAGACCGCATGTAATTACACTATATTCCTGAGTACTGCGTCACTATGACTACGCGTTTCTTAAAAATTCACTCCTAAGAAGCGGATTCTTAGGTGTGAATCTGGTCCTCTCCTCTTGAGATTTGAACAGTTGCTATGGTAACCATCTATGTTGAAGAGAAAAAGGTTTTCAAAATGTTATGTTTTTGATTAATTAAATCCAGGTGAGTGACAGTTGGAAGCTCAGGAACAGAGTATTTTGTACCTGGTGGAATGGGTCATGTGAGAGGGTCTGGTATCTAGCAGTATTAGGTAGGAGAGTGTAACTTACTTTTCATTGAACACTTAAACACAGACCTAAAAAATGACAATTATTATTCTGTTACTCTTCTTTCTGAACATCACAAAATGCAGCTTACAAGATACTATTGTTCTCTAATCCAGAGGTGATGTAATACAAATATAAGCTGCAGAACTCACAGAGGGCACATACTGCTCCATGTGATAGGGGTAAAGGGACGATGAGAGTAAGTCAGGTATGAAATGGACAAATGTTAAGTTAATGTTTAATCTTGCAATGATTTGGGATATTGAGAGACATTCATAGCAACCAAAGTGCTAGGACAGGGGAGGAAGAGGAGGAGAGAGAGAGGGAGAGGAAGAGAGAGAGAGGGTGATAGAGGGAGATGTAGAGATAGAGAGAGAGAGGGAGAGGAAGAGAGAGCAGAAGGAGGAGGGAGAGGTAGAGATAGAGCAGGAGGGAGAGAGAGAGAGAGAGAGAGAAGGGAAAGATGCATAATGTACAGAAGAGACATACAGACATATAACCATGACAAGGGCGTCCACATAATTCACCCACAGCACACTCAGAAGGAACAGAAAACAACAGAGAAAAGTTTGGGGAAGGCCAGGAGTAGGAGGGTGAAGTAACACAGGCAAAACATGGGAAGGCAAGGAGAGGAAAGTCAGAAGACTAGGACAAAAAGCCCATGAGTGCAAGGGTAACCGTGGCGCTATAACCGGCAATGTGGTCAGGGCTGCTATCAGTTCTTAAATAGAGACTGCTATTAGTTCATTAGCTGGGAGCCTCCACACCCCTCAATATGATAGGCTGGTGGACTGACTGTAACCTAGCAGCCAGGACACCAATGGTAGATGAGAGAAAGGAGGCACCAGCAGGATCTATGTGCAGTGCTCCCGTGTGGCATTGTTTACATGCCGTCACGCTACTTTTTTTCCCTTCCTATTTTAATTGAGGATAGACAGTAAATCTCAAGATAAGGTTCTAACCGTGTAACATTTGCAATGGGTGTGGCCTCCTATGCACTCGCACAGAAGGCTGGATATAATAGGTATTCCATATCAGAGCTGGAAACGCAACACCAGCGAGAGTCTGGATCCAGTGCACAGTTTCTACAGAATACAGCTTTATAAATCCATCAGCATGGATGAACTGCCAACATTCAGGGGTTTTCATAAGTCTGGATGGGTACAAAGAGACAAGAGGGAACACCCACTTGTCTCCTAAGCCCCACCCCTCTGTGGGAAGTGTTATTGCTCCTAAGTCAGGATGTGTTGGATTCGCACACATGTGCATTGTGGAAAAGCAGCTGCAGTCCAACTGATAGGCATGGTACCAGACATTGCAGAATGCAGTTTACTCTGTCAGAAGCATCCTTAAGAAATAGAAATAGGGGAACTCATAGTATCAAGTATCTGGAAGAAGACCCAGGATGTCTGATACAATTGCTGACAATGTGGGGTTCACATTAACTGGTTAACTGCCAAGAAGCTGAAGGAAGGTTTAGCTGAATATGTAAATTGTCATGTTCATGTTTATATATTTATAACCTTCTGAGGTCATGGTAACTGAGGGATTCTGGGAAGCATGACCATTACTAGGATGCCCACCAATGGTCAGAGCTGCCTAGATTGTACATACTAGTAGTTACCACACATAAACATAGCAGAACAATGCGTATTAGAGCATTTCTATACATTAACTTTTATCTCCACTTATGTTCTCCTATGTTATTTCCCCATGTCTATGATGACTCTGCAGGTGTTTCACATTTGGCATTGGAGAAGGAGCTTCCACATCCCTCATTAAAGGCATGGCTCGAGCGGGCAGTGGAACGTTTGAGTTTATCACCGGAAAGGAGAGGATGCAGCCCAAGGTAAGAGACCATCTCCCAGAATCCTTCTCTTCTTATGCTTATGGGGTTTCTACCAAGGCTTACACCCAAAGTCCTATGAACAACCTGCACTCACATCGATAGCTGTATATTAGGAGTCAGAGGCGGTGCACTGGTAAGCATTGCTGCCTTATCTCCCGGCAGGTCTGTGTTGTATTACTGGCTGTTTTTACCTTTCAGATTAGACACGGCTTCTCCTATTTGGCGCAGTATGAACGCTCGATCTTCCACATCCTTTAGCGTAACAATGCTGCTAGAGGTGGAATCCTTCTTCATATCTTCTACGAAACTCTCCAGGTCACTGGGACAGAAGTAGAGAAAAACAAATCAGAAGGCGGAAACCAGGGTCGGAAGGTGAGAGTCTAGGGCCCCATAGTAGGGAGACGGGACCCGAGTCTATATGGGTGGGACTGAGAGTGGAGCAGCCTGAAATAAGCTGTCAGAGGCTCTATGTATACATGGACTGGCGAGCGCTGTTTTAAGTTGTCAGCCTCTGACAGTTTGCTCACAGTGCAGGGGAAGCAGCTGCCACCGGCCCCACTCTCCTCCAGGCTGCATAGCAGCCGCACCCCTTGTACCCCCTGTTAAGCCCCTTGTGGAAACCATACACATGGAAAAGTCCATATATTGTATCCTATATATCGTATTTATATGTATGACCGTATAATATAGATCCTTAGATAAGGACATTTATATAGACTGGGATATGGTAACACCTATTTACTTTGTGCAGTCTCTACACATTTTTTACATTAGACTTTGATTCAACAGTAAATTGAACAAAAAAAAGTGCTAAATAAATATATCCTAACATTTTTTATTGGAAAATTGCAGCTCGTGTTGTGTTCTGTATTATTCAAGCATGACATTACTGTCAATATTCTGACGACAATACGTAGACATCTCTTGCCAACTGCAAGTCTGTTACATAAGCACCACGGAGGCTGACATTTTATGAAATGCACCATTTAGACCATAGGTTTCCAAACCAGTCCTCATGTTTCGGAGATCTCCCTACAGAACGAGGTATATAATTATACCACCTATTGATCTTTTAAACAGTCAATAATGAACACACCTGTGCTCCAGCAAGGAGATCTGGAAAACATGTACTGTTGGGGAGCCTTGAGGACAGGTTTGAAAACCACTGACTTAGACACTTTATGGCAATGAAGCGCTGACTGCCATCAATTTTCGACAGTCTGCCCTTAAAAAACATGGCTTCTGTGATGGCATGATTTTCAAAGACTGCAATGGTGACAATTAAGTTTTCTTATCCCTAACCCTCCCCTTACCCTAACCATCCTGTCTCCGCAGCCTAACCCTATTCTTACCCTAAGATTAACCCTCCCGTCTACACAGCCTAACCCTTCACTAACCTTAATTCCCTAATCCTCCTGTTTCTGCAGCCTAATCGAAACCCTTTACTAACCTTAATTCCCCCTCTCTGCAGCCGAACCCTAACCCTTCATTAACCTTAACCCTCCCATCTCCACAGCCTAACCCTTCACTAACCTTTACCCCTCCCCCTCTGCAGACTAACCCTAACCCTTCATTAACCTTAACCCTCCCATCTCCTCAGCCTAACCCTAATTACCCCTCCCCCTCTGCAGACTAAGCCTAACCCTTCACTAACCTTTACCCCTCCCCCTCTGCAGACTAACCCTAACCCTTCATTAACCTTAACCCTCCCATCTCCACAGCCTAACCCTTCACTAACCTTAACCCTCCCATCTCCACAGCCTAACCCTAACCCTTGACTAACCTTTACCCCTCTTCCTCAGCAGACTAACCCTAACCCTTCACTAACCTTAACCATCATCATCCTGCAGACTAATCTTAACCCGCCCCTAAGTTCCGTACAATAGAAGTTACATAAATCTGGGGGAGGCATTTGCCCTCCTCTCAAAACATCCCTGGGGTGCCAGACGCAAGTCTGGATCCGGTTTATTATCACTAGTCCTTAAACCAAAGGTCGATAGCTGTAAATTGATGCACCCAAATCTGTCACAATTGTGTATTGTATTAAGAGCATAGAATGACGATTCTTAATGTACTTAGCCCACACTGCCTATAACCACCCCTATGGTGAAACGCGTGTACAACAGAGCACCGCATGGAGTCTCATTTATCTGTTGGTGTCTGTTATTTGTACATGAGCTGTGTGAGAAAACATGCACAAGTAAGCATGCAGCCCCAAGGTAGTTGATGACATAAAAGTTATTTTATTGTGATTAAAATCAGAGCTGAGCGAATTTTTAGTTTTTTTTGCCAAAATCTATGTTCTACTCTGTAACTAATTATTAAACGATTCACAGCAAGTAAACCTGATGTAGAGACTTTAGAAGAAGCAATATTCAGGTAGGATTCCGATAAAGTGGAACAGCTTTCTTTGCTGCACAGTATTTGGCAAAGTCTATGAATATATTTATGGGGTTCCTGTGTGTGTGTCTGCATTTCACATTCTCTCTTCTAACACTGATATGGGAGTAAAAAGTTAGTCAAGGGAGATATCAGCAAAGGCCAGATATACAAAAATGCATATATAAAAATAATATTTCTGCAATCACTTTGAATCCTCAGTGAACAAACCACACAAACCATACACACATACTACACATTCTATATGCTCTCACATCCCTGTGTCATTAATGATATAGGACATCTTGACCATGGTTCTATCTTATGTTCCTATAGAAGTTTTCCTGAGTAGCTTATCTTATACATATCTATCTAATCTATCTATCTATCTATCTATCTATCTATCTATCTATCTTCTATCTATCTATCTATCTATCTATCTATCTATCTATCTATCTATCTATCTATCCATTTATCTAATATTTATCTACCTATATGTTTCAAACATCTATCTACCTACTAAGTGTCGCTCAAATATTTACCTACCTATATGTTTCTCCAACCTATATCTACCTACATGTGTTTCATATATGTCTCCCAAACTTCTACCTACATATGTGTCTATCAAGCATCTATACACCTACATGTCTCTAAAATATCTACTTATCTACACGTCTCTCAAACAACTACCTACCTATATGTCTCCCAAACATCTATTTTCCTACATGTGTCTCAAACATCTACCTACATGTCTCTCAAATATTTACCTACCTATATGTCTCTCCAACATCTATCTACCTACAGGTGCCTCAAACATCTACCTACATGTCTCTTAAATATCTACCTATCTACACGTCTCTCAGACGGGTTGTAATCATATTTCCGACGGTAAAAATACCGACGATAAAAATACCTCCACGAGGGTACCGGCGGTGAAAATACCGACACCACAAAAATACCGGCGATGAAAATCCCGACACCAAAACAATACCGACGATAAAAATCCCGACACCAAAAATATACCGGCGAAAAAAATTACCGGCCCCTAAAAAATACCGACATATATGTCTCCTAAACATCTATCTACCTATATGTCTCCTAAACATCTATCTACCTATATGTCTCCTAAACATCTATCTACCTATATGTCTCCTAAACATCTACCTACCTATATGTCTCCTAAACATCTATCTACCTATATGTCTCCTAAACATCTATCTACCTATATGTCTCCTAAACATCTATCTACCTATATGTCTCCTAAACATCTATCTACCTATATGTCTCCTAAACATCTATCTACCTATATGTCTCCTAAACATCTATCTACCTATATGTCTCCTAAACATCTATCTACCTATATGTCTCCTAAACATCTATCTACCTATATGTCTCCTAAACATCTATCTACCTATATGTCTCCTAAACATCTACCTACCTATATGTCTCCTAAACATCTATCTACCTATATGTCTCCTAAACATCTATCTACCTATATGTCTCCTAAACATCTATCTACCTATATGTCTCCTAAACATCTATCTACCTATATGTCTCCTAAACATCTATCTACCTATATGTCTCCTAAACATCTATCTACCTATATGTCTCCTAAACATCTATCTACCTATATGTCTCCTAAACATCTATCTACCTATATGTCTCCTAAACATCTATCTACCTATATGTCTCCTAAACATCTACCTACCTATATGTCTCCTAAACATCTATCTACCTATATGTCTCCTAAACATCTATCTACCTATATGTCTCCTAAACATCTATCTACCTATATGTCTCCTAAACATCTATCTACCTATATGTCTCCTAAACATCTATCTACCTATATGTCTCCTAAACATCTATCTACCTATATGTCTCCTAAACATCTATCTACCTATATGTCTCCTAAACATCTATCTACCTATATGTCTCCTAAACATCTATCTACCTATATGTCTCCTAAACATCTACCTACCTATATGTCTCCTAAACATCTATCTACCTATATGTCTCCTAAACATCTATCTACCTATATGTCTCCTAAACATCTATCTACCTATATGTCTCCTAAACATCTATCTACCTATATGTCTCCTAAACATCTATCTACCTATATGTCTCCTAAACATCTATCTACCTATATGTCTCCTAAACATCTATCTACCTATATGTCTCCTAAACATCTATCTACCTATATGTCTCCTAAACATCTATCTACCTATATGTCTCCTAAACATCTACCTACCTATATGTCTCCTAAACATCTATCTACCTATATGTCTCCTAAACATCTATCTACCTATATGTCTCCTAAACATCTATCTACCTATATGTCTCCTAAACATCTATCTACCTATATGTCTCCTAAACATCTATCTACCTATATGTCTCCTAAACATCTATCTACCTATATGTCTCCTAAACATCTATCTACCTATATGTCTCCTAAACATCTATCTACCTATATGTCTCCTAAACATCTATCTACCTATATGTCTCCTAAACATCTACCTACCTATATGTCTCCTAAACATCTATCTACCTATATGTCTCCTAAACATCTATCTACCTATATGTCTCCTAAACATCTATCTACCTATATGTCTCCTAAACATCTATCTACCTATATGTCTCCTAAACATCTATCTACCTATATGTCTCCTAAACATCTATCTACCTATATGTCTCCTAAACATCTATCTACCTATATGTCTCCTAAACATCTATCTACCTATATGTCTCCTAAACATCTATCTACCTATATGTCTCCTAAACATCTACCTACCTATATGTCTCCTAAACATCTATCTACCTATATGTCTCCTAAACATCTATCTACCTATATGTCTCCTAAACATCTATCTACCTATATGTCTCCTAAACATCTATCTACCTATATGTCTCCTAAACATCTATCTACCTATATGTCTCCTAAACATCTATCTACCTATATGTCTCCTAAACATCTATCTACCTATATGTCTCCTAAACATCTATCTACCTATATGTCTCCTAAACATCTATCTACCTATATGTCTCCTAAACATCTACCTACCTATATGTCTCCTAAACATCTATCTACCTATATGTCTCCTAAACATCTATCTACCTATATGTCTCCTAAACATCTATCTACCTATATGTCTCCTAAACATCTATCTACCTATATGTCTCCTAAACATCTATCTACCTATATGTCTCCTAAACATCTATCTACCTATATGTCTCCTAAACATCTATCTACCTATATGTCTCCTAAACATCTATCTACCTATATGTCTCCTAAACATCTATCTACCTATATGTCTCCTAAACATCTACCTACCTATATGTCTCCTAAACATCTATCTACCTATATGTCTCCTAAACATCTATCTACCTATATGTCTCCTAAACATCTATCTACCTATATGTCTCCTAAACATCTATCTACCTATATGTCTCCTAAACATCTATCTACCTATATGTCTCCTAAACATCTATCTACCTATATGTCTCCTAAACATCTATCTACCTATATGTCTCCTAAACATCTATCTACCTATATGTCTCCTAAACATCTATCTACCTATATGTCTCCTAAACATCTACCTACCTATATGTCTCCTAAACATCTATCTACCTATATGTCTCCTAAACATCTATCTACCTATATGTCTCCTAAACATCTATCTACCTATATGTCTCCTAAACATCTATCTACCTATATGTCTCCTAAACATCTATCTACCTATATGTCTCCTAAACATCTATCTACCTATATGTCTCCTAAACATCTATCTACCTATATGTCTCCTAAACATCTATCTACCTATATGTCTCCTAAACATCTATCTACCTATATGTCTCCTAAACATCTACCTACCTATATGTCTCCTAAACATCTATCTACCTATATGTCTCCTAAACATCTATCTACCTATATGTCTCCTAAACATCTATCTACCTATATGTCTCCTAAACATCTATCTACCTATATGTCTCCTAAACATCTATCTACCTATATGTCTCCTAAACATCTATCTACCTATATGTCTCCTAAACATCTATCTACCTATATGTCTCCTAAACATCTATCTACCTATATGTCTCCTAAACATCTATCTACCTATATGTCTCCTAAACATCTACCTACCTATATGTCTCCTAAACATCTATCTACCTATATGTCTCCTAAACATCTATCTACCTATATGTCTCCTAAACATCTATCTACCTATATGTCTCCTAAACATCTATCTACCTATATGTCTCCTAAACATCTATCTACCTATATGTCTCCTAAACATCTATCTACCTATATGTCTCCTAAACATCTATCTACCTATATGTCTCCTAAACATCTATCTACCTATATGTCTCCTAAACATCTATCTACCTATATGTCTCCTAAACATCTACCTACCTATATGTCTCCTAAACATCTATCTACCTATATGTCTCCTAAACATCTATCTACCTATATGTCTCCTAAACATCTATCTACCTATATGTCTCCTAAACATCTATCTACCTATATGTCTCCTAAACATCTATCTACCTATATGTCTCCTAAACATCTATCTACCTATATGTCTCCTAAACATCTATCTACCTATATGTCTCCTAAACATCTATCTACCTATATGTCTCCTAAACATCTATCTACCTATATGTCTCCTAAACATCTACCTACCTATATGTCTCCTAAACATCTATCTACCTATATGTCTCCTAAACATCTATCTACCTATATGTCTCCTAAACATCTATCTACCTATATGTCTCCTAAACATCTATCTACCTATATGTCTCCTAAACATCTATCTACCTATATGTCTCCTAAACATCTATCTACCTATATGTCTCCTAAACATCTATCTACCTATATGTCTCCTAAACATCTATCTACCTATATGTCTCCTAAACATCTATCTACCTATATGTCTCCTAAACATCTACCTACCTATATGTCTCCTAAACATCTATCTACCTATATGTCTCCTAAACATCTATCTACCTATATGTCTCCTAAACATCTATCTACCTATATGTCTCCTAAACATCTATCTACCTATATGTCTCCTAAACATCTATCTACCTATATGTCTCCTAAACATCTATCTACCTATATGTCTCCTAAACATCTACCTACCTATATGTCTCCTAAACATCTACCTACCTATATGTCTCCTAAACATCTACCTACCTATATGTCTCCTAAACATCTACCTACCTATATGTCTCCTAAACATCTACCTACCTATATGTCTCCTAAACATCTACCTACCTATATGTCTCCTAAACATCTACCTACCTATATGTCTCCTAAACATCTACCTACCTATATGTCTCCTAAACATCTACCTACCTATATGTCTCCTAAACATCTACCTACCTATATGTCTCCTAAACATCTACCTACCTATATGTCTCCTAAACATCTACCTACCTATATGTCTCCTAAACATCTACCTACCTATATGTCTCCTAAACATCTACCTACCTATATGTCTCCTAAACATCTACCTACCTATATGTCTCCTAAACATCTACCTACCTATATGTCTCCTAAACATCTACCTACCTATATGTCTCCTAAACATCTACCTACCTATATATCTCCTAAACATCTACCTACCTATATGTCTCCTAAACATCTACCTACCTATATGTCTCCTAAACATCTACCTACCTATATGTCTCCTAAACATCTACCTACCTATATCTCTCCTAAACATCTACCTACCTATATGTCTCCTAAACATCTACCTACCTATATGTCTCCTAAACATCTACCTACCTATACGTCTCCTAAACATCTACCTACCTATATGTCTCTTAAACATCTACCTACCTATATGTCTCCTAAACATCTATTTATCTACACATTTCTTAAAAAATCTCCTGCATATGGTCTGGAGTCACAGTTACGTAGTTTTCATCTTACGTACGTTGTTTTAAGTATTTAGCTACTAAAGACCACGCTTACGCAATCTACGTACAGAAATGGTACATAGATAGCTCAACTCTTAAAACTGGAATCCGGACCTATGTGTCTATCAAGCATCTATCCACCTACATGTCTCTCAAGCATCCATATATAAAACTATATATAACTCTGTAAGACACAATAACCACAGTATAGTAACAAAAATTCTTCAGGATCCTTTTCACTTACCAAAGACATTATTAATACCATTCATGATATCCTCTTTGTTAAAGTCTGAGCAGACCAGCATAATCGCTTGAGAAATGCAAGATATTGAAAAGCATTTATAATGTGTGTCGTGAATGCAGAGCAGGGTGTGTGTGTATTAGATTGTGTAAGATGGTAGATTGATTTTGTGGTCTCAGTTTAAGAAATGAATTAGTGAGGAAGCAGATACAAATAGATTTTGTGCTGTGCGCGAGATGGATGATTGATTCCTATTGGAACACCCCCAGATGTTGCACAGAGGAACATACATTTAAGAAGTGCTCAGAGGTAAGAACAGCTGTTAATGTTTAGTAGAGGAATAGGTGGAGATGGAATAATCGAGAATAAAATAAAATGAAACAAGGACTAAAAGGGAACATTTCTATAAAAGCGTCAGCATCTCCCAAACTATGCCTTGCCTATGAATCCACTCGAGGACATGGAGAGCCAGCCAGAAATACGGACACGTTATGGTCTGGATTCACAGTTACTTAGTTTTTCGTCTTTTTCGGCCTTTTGTACTTACTGCGCACGCTCGGGGCAGATGTTACGCTACGAAAGTCTGAGCGTATGGGTCTTGAGCGTACCAGCTTCGTGACTATGCTTGAGGGGGCGTGCCTGCCATACGAAAGCCATAAATACGCACCGAGGGCGGGGGCGAGCCATTTGAATCGTAAAGTATGGGCGTGCTAAGTGTCGTAACTACGCAAGGAGCTTTACGATTGGGCGCGGCTATGCATGGAAAAGTTAAGGTAGGGTTTGCTCAGCATAAGTATGAACAGGGGGAGTGCATCGGAGGTACGCTGGTGTAAACACGCCACGCACATGAGCGTTTCACGATCGTAGGTCTGGATCAGGCCCTATGTGTCTTCTATGATGAATCTCTCTTCTGCAATGAAACAGTAGATGTGGGAATATAAAAGCACAGGGGGTGTAAGTGCGAGAGGGGGAATCGTAGGGACAGAAAAATGCTGGGAGTTCTAATCACTGAGTAGATAGGACCACACATTACCCAAGCTAAGAAATGAGCAAATAGACACCAAAGTGTAACCATTAATCCCCACTTTATATCTGCTTTCACAATCAATTCCCTTGTTTAGATTTTGTATGTGTCATATTTTGTATACATCTGTGCAATTAAAAGTTATTTCTCTGTATCAACTGCAATATAAATACTGGGCAATTATTATGATATAACATGCATTTAGGTGGATAACCATCTCTAAAGAGAAAATTCCCTACTTACATCCAAAGGCATTAACCCAGGGGTGGCCAGACTTTCGGACTTAGGGATCTACTCTAAATTTAAAAAATCTTTTGAGATCTACCATAGTCCAAAATAATCATAATGTAATACTTTTTAGGGGGTTATGAGCCAATGAACACATAAAACAAACTAAACAAACTATAGTTTCCAGACTCCATGTCTGCCCCTTGTAAGGTGCAGCCTTCATGTCTACCCCCTTATAATGTCCAGCCTCCATGTCTTCCCCTTATAATGTCCAGCCTCCATGTCTGCCTCTTTATTATTTGTCCAGCCTCCATGTGTGTCCCATATAATGTTCAGCCTCCATGTGTGCCCCATATGTCTAGCCTCCATGTGTGCCCATTATAATGTCTAGCCTCCATGTGTGCCCCTTATAATGTCTAGCCTTCAAGTGTGCCCCTTATAATGTCTAGCCTCCATGTCTGCCCCTTATGTCCAGACTTCATGTCTTCCCCTTATGTCCAGCCTCCATGTGTGCCCCTTATATGCAGCCTCCATGTCTGCCCCTTATGTCCAGCCTCCATGTCTGCCCCTTATGTCCAGACTCCATGTCCCCCCTTATGTCCAGCCTCTGTTTCTTACCTTTGATGTCCCTTCCTCCGCGGCGCGTCCTCTCTCAGTCTGCTGGCGGTCACATGGTGTGGTAGTGGTAATACAGGGCTCCTACGGGAGTCCTTTAGGACCAAATCTGTAAGTAGAATGGCAGTGACCGCATAGTTTCGGTCACTGCCATTCACAGTAACAGGTTTGGTCCTACAGGGATCCCGTAGGAGCCCTGTATTACCTGTACTGTGCAGGGTAAAGCCCGGCCACATATACAGCGGCACAGGCTTTACAAAAAAAAACAACAACTTTGTCCCGAAAGTCTGATCTCTCGGGACAAGTTGTGAAGCAGACACTTGGGAGGTGCTATTGATTAGTCACCTGGCCGCGGTTGTCCAGTCGATCGCGATCGACTCTTTGGCCACCCCTGCATTAATCTATAAACTGATCTGAGCAACCACCATATTGTTTATTCTGTTTGGGGACATGCCTGGGGGGTGGTCCACAGAAGCTATTTAATATAGGGACTCTTGGGCCTTGAAAGTGGCTGGTGACTTGTCATATACGTAACGGACGATCCTGCGTTATATGTTACAGATACAATGATATAGTTTGTTACTGGTTAATGGCAGTGTTACTGGGGCACTTTCTATCCTTTGTTTCTGTAAAACACCTGCCTGTCTGCAAAAACCTATAAATTGATCTGAGCAACCACCATTTTGTGTATTCACACAGAGGAGACGGCCTGGACACCCTACTGGTTACTCGAAGCCGATGACCCACCACTAGACAGAAAAATCCTTCCCATAAATCACAGTAATACAATAGGAGTAAATTGGAAGTTTATTAAAACCTTAAAAATCATTTATTTCTCTTCAGTGACAACAAGCTAGATTCACTTCTGAGGTAATTAGGGGCAGAGTAATAGGTGAATGGTTGTTTTCACATACAGCAGCTACAGAAAAACATGTACATGGGATGCTAGAACAGAGGAATGGTTCTTATTGGGCAATCATATCACAGCAAGGCAAAAGAAATAGATGATCATACAGACTGGTGGTGCATTGCTTTGTGGCAGAAACATGTGACTTGGGGACATTACTGTGTGGCAGCATCCTATGACCTAGGGACATTGTTGTGTGGCAGAATCATGTGACCTGAGCATATTTCTGTGTGGAAGAATTGAATCATGTGACCTGGGACATTACTGTGTAGCATAATTATGTGACCTGGGACATTACTGTGTAGCAGCATTATGTAACCTGGGACATTACTGTGTAGCAGCATTATGTGACCTGGGAATATTACTCTGTGACCTGGGAATATCACTGTGTGATCTGGGAATATTACTGTGTGATCTGGGAATATTACTGTGTGTAAGATCATATGACTATTTGGCAGAATCATGTGACCTGAGCATATTACTGGGTGGCAGCATCAGGGGAACTGGGCATATTACTGTGGCAGCATCAGGGGAACTGGGCATATTACTGTGGCAGCATCAGGGGAGCTGGGCATATTAGTGTGGCAGCATTATGTGACCTGGGCATATTACTGTGTGGCAGCATTATGAGACCTGGGCATATTACTGTGTGGCAGAATCATAGGACCTCAGAGGCACCTTTTATAAGGGGTTTGCATTTGGTGATTTAGGGGCCCTGAATCGTAATTACATCGTTTTCTGCCCCTGTTCAGGGATCAAGTAACGCAACAGTTGCCAATCATTTATCTTATACCAACCAATTGGCAATTTTGGATCATCCCCATCTAAACTGTCTCCTACCAGTTGTAGCTAACTACTGGATAAAATGTGTCCGCTGGCCCATTCATATCATATCCTCTGTTAGTGAACAAGCCAGTGGCCCATAACATGACCAAACTTTTAACCGGTTTAAAGTAAAGATCCAACATAGGAATCGTCTACTGTAGTTATGCTTAGGATTTGTTGTTATTTGTTCATGCCTTTTACCTTAGCTTTAGGATGATGTGCTCCTCGTCCTGGAGGTATTTCTGGCGCTCTTGTTCCACCAGGACGCGCTGTCTCTGTACCGGGTCCTCGAGGCTCTTGACCATTTCCATCACTTTACTGCTGATTTCCAGCTCCGCTTTCTTCATCATCGCTCGCACCATCTCCTGGTTCTGCAGCTGTCACACAAAAGAAATCACTCGTCACTTCTTCTTTTTGCCTCCTGAGAGTCTTAAATGCACAATTCATTTCTGATGCTGAAGCTTGCAAGAAACCCGTGATTAAATATAAAGCCCCATATATGCTGTAAAGTCGTTTCTGGCAGCAAGTTAAACCCCACAGCTGTGTTATACGTATGCAGACGTGGACAATTGTGCACTGATTGGCTGGATCTTACCACTGACTCCAGCATGATGGCATTCTTTGAGTCAGTACAATGAGAACCTTAATGTTCCAAGTCCTGCTACATAGATGTTAATAGGAACATTTGACTCATTGCATAATATAGGTTTTACATCTGTTCAGCTCTATTCTGGAAAATAGCACCTATAGTTATTTTATGCGATGTCACCATCACTAAGTGGCATTGTACGTTATAGACGTAGCCTTGCTCTGTGTATTGTCTTGCCTTCCACACCATCGCCGTTTTATGTTTCCAGAAGTGAGACAATATGGGCACTGACCGTTGTGAGTCCACTGCCGCAATGGGAGTGGTTAGCAGCACGGTTAATAAGATGCATGGATTTTGCAGACTTGGAATTATGGATTTACATGTAATCATTGCCCAGGGATCATATAGGCTTTTAGTTATGAGATTTTGTTTTACACTGGGTCATATAGGGGAAGGCAGTCCCATTTTATCTCTCCAAAAAGAACTGTATATTACACCCAAACCTCACAGTGCCATTCACATTATAGAAACATATTTCATAGAAAGTGACGGCAGATAAGAGCCACATGGCCCATCTAGTTGGCCCATTTGTTTATGGAAAACTATACTGACCCTAGACCCTATTTACCCTCAATTTGGTTTACAATTTAGGATACCCTTATATTTATCCCAAGCATGTTTAAATTGTTCTACTGTATTGGCCTCAACCACCTCAGATGGGAGAATATTCCACTTATCTATCACCCTTTCAGTGAAGTAATTTTCCGCACATTTCCTTTGAATCTACCACCCTCCAGTTTGTATCCATGCCCTCGTGTTCTATTACACCTTTTCTTTTGAAAAATGGTACCCTCCTCTAGCTGGTCACAGCCCTTGATATATGTGAAAGCTGCTATCATGTCCCCCCTCTCCCTTCTCTGCTCCAAGCTATACATATTTAGTTCCTCTAGCCTTTCTTGGTATGATTTGTTACAAAGGCCATGGACCATTTTAGTTGCTCTTCTTTGCACAGTCTCTAATGTATTTATGTCTTTCTGGAGATATGGCCATTATAAGGGAAGCAGAAGAATGCCACATTCCCTCTTCACGTCCTGTTAGTCTGCCCCTTCCATTTAAACTGCAAGCTCTCATGGGGAGGGACCTACATCCCTCATCTGCCCCACCCCCTCCATCCTCATGTCCCTCCTCTCCCACCCACTCTCTGCCTTCTCAGCCCCTACGTTTCCAGCTGCACCATACTTTTGCATTGCATTGCTTTACCCCGTCACCCCAATATTTTGCTTTGTACGTTGTTTTACTGTATTTTAGCCATAATGATTGTTGTTTTACTGTATTTTACCCTGTATGTCATTTTATTGTGCATCCCTCTGTAAGGCGCCACCGATATCTTGTGGCACCATATAAATAAACATTAATAGTAATAATAATAATAATAATACATTTCAAGCAGTGTAATAAAAACCTTAAATACATAAAAGAGAAGCATTTCCTGAAATTTCACCATTATCGTAATACATTTTAGACATTTGAAATGGCAATATATACAAACTGAGAGATTACCCGTGAAGAAGGCTATCCTAAATTGTGTATGGTATGGACTCCAAAGTGATCACTTAAGTCGAAGGAAACTGATTTATCTAGGTTTATAATACTATAATAATAATACTTCTGTATAAATGTACATCAAGGGTCTGATTCAGATTTAAGAAGGAGCTTGAAATTAAAAGAGGAAAGTTGGGCTAAACCATGTTGATTTCAGGGAAAGTCAAGTTAATTGTATTCTTTGCATGCAGGGATATAGCTCCGAATTGCTTACTGCACACAGATACTGACCAGCTTTACTATCACACTGTTATTTAGACTTGGGCAAGGAAATGTCACCTATCAACTCTATTACTGTTTGCAATAGATGGAATACGATTCCCCTGAAATGGTTTTGCCCAGGTGTAACTTTCCTCTCTTATTTTCAGTCTCGGAATCAGGAGCCTGATTCAGAGATGCGATTTTATCGCTACTTAGGTGCGTATATTTAGATGCGATTTTATCGCTACTTAGGTGCGTATATTTAGGATCTTAGAAAATTTGCATCAATGCGGATGCGTAGTAATAGTGCAACGCCGTCTACATAGAGGTTAGGATCTTAAATTCGCTAAGCGCGGACCTGTGAATCGATCGCAAGCACTTAAGATCTTAAGTGCTGCGGAAGTTTAAGATCTGAAGGATTTGCATGGAAATGGGCGGGGGGAGGCAGGGAGATGAGGGAAAATGGGCGCGGGCAGACACTTAGGATCTCAAATAACCGCAACTACTTCCCTTAAGATCTCAAATGACGGCGCAGAGTTAGGGTTGCTCAATGGTGGTCTAACTTTAAGATCCGCCGCTGTTTGCAAGGGGAGTGACTGTTTATGCAGTGGGCTGTAACCTGCTAAGATCTGAACTTAGTTGCGTATATTTGCGATCTTTTCGCAGTCGCATCTCTGAATCACCCCCCAGGTCCTTAATTTTAAGTTTCTTCTTAAGTCTGAATCAGACCCCAAGTTGTGCCAATCTTTTTGAGAATGAGGTAGGTACTATTATAAGCTTAAGTGGTTCTTTAAAGACAACTAAAAAAAAATGACTTTACAAGGTAAACCTGCATGTGTAAACTAAAATATTAAGGGCAATATGTGCTACTACACAAAAAAAACAGATGCAACAATAAACCTGGAATTATATAAGACTTTGAATATTATTTGGTTCCTAAAATGTTGCTAATCAGATGTGTAAAAAGAAAAAACTCCCTATGAAATAGTGTTCCATTTTGACATGATATTAAAATATTTGCAGGTTAAACAAGCTATTTGCAGCCATATAAACTTACTTATATCTAAAGGTTTAATTGTCCTATGTTCTAACATTTGCTATGCTCACAAATGGTGGCTTCTTATTCATTAAGAGTTGCACAGGATTCTATACGAGAAAGATGTGAGGGATGACTAAGTATAATAATTATCTGCGGTAGACTGCTCTAATTATTTCTTGCCAATTACTGTAAATAAATAGTATGTGTGGCTGTGATAAAGAATCTCTGCCAGGAAGATCTCTCAAAGTTCCAGTGTGGCAGAGAACCAATTAAAGAAGATGGAATTCATTTGAAATTATGAATATATGAAAGAGAAAGTATTTTTCGCCTCTGCTTTTTAATGTTTTAATTAAACGTGGTTCTTTTCAGACAAAAAAACCCTCTTGTTTCCAACTGAGAGAAAAAAACCCCACATTGTTTTATGTTAATTAAACAGCAGTCTCAACCCTAGCCAGCTAAATGTGGAATAAACATTATATTAACAGTATAATACAAATTAAACACTGTGTAACGTTCCAAAATATCCCTCGTCCTAGCTTGTTAAAGGGGAACAACAGGTTGAAAACCAAATGTGTCGCATTTTTAATTGCCTATTATTTAATATTACAAAAGGGAAATAATTTATAATCAAACACCACTGTATTTTAACAGCAGTAAGTCTGGTGTGCCCTTTAATGTGTTTATATTAAACATTCTTTGGCTTTTGCTGCTAATTAAATCCAGCCAACTCATTTAGTAGTTTCATTAAGAAAGTCTGAAACATCAGCCTGTTTATTTAGAGCGATCCCTTTGCACTCTCTTTATAAATAGGACATACAGATCAGATTTTATATCCGTTGGACTAGACATGTCAAATAAGTCATTGTATTATAATGCAATACTAACCAAAACCTGTAGGTGGAGTAGTCTGCATTCTTATGTTTAGTAGTATAGAAAGCAAATGTGAAGTACCCTGGAGAAAGTAACCTACAGTAGATTAAAGTGCAGTATCACCTGGAATCTATTTTATATCTAATTGGTTATTATAGAAGAAGAAAAACAATAATAATTAGTCAAAGTTACTGTGTATTCTTGAAGCCAAAAAATTGTAAACCGCTACCTTACAGTGTGTATGGGAAAATGACTGTCCATAAACAGTCACATGCTGTATAAAAAGAATGAACTGTGCTGAAGAGCCTCATACAGTAGGTGCTATACACAGCAATGTTCAACACTGAACAGCCGCAGAGGTGACATAATGCAGGGAATGAACAGCAATGGAGGTGCTATATACAGGGATAGGACAGTACTGGTCAGACATAGAGGTGCTGTATACAGGGATAGGACAGTACTGATCAGACATAGAGGTGCTATATACAGAGATAGGACAGTACTGATCAGACATAGAGGTGCTATATACAGAGATAGGATAGTACTGATCAGACATAGAGGTGCTATATACAGAGATAGGACAGTACAATGTAACAAAGCAATGAGAAAGGCAAGTCAGATGCTTGGTTGCATAGGGAGAGGAATTAGTAGCAGAAAGAGGGAAGTAGTGATGCCCCTTTATAAATCATTGGTACGCCCTCACCTAGAATACTGTGTTCAGTTCTGGAGGCCATATCTCCAGAAAGACATAAATACATTAGAGACTGTGCAAAGAAGAGCAACTAAAATGGTCCATGGCCTTTGTAACAAATCATACCAAGAAAGGCTAGAGGAACTAAACATGTATAGCTTGGAGCAGAGAAGGGAGAGGGGGGACATGATAGCAGCTTTCAAATACATCAAGGGTTGTGACCAGCTAGAGGAGGGTACCATTTTTCAAAAGAAAAGGTGTAATAGAACACGAGGGCATGGATACAAACTGGAGGGTGGTAGATTCAAAGGAAATGTGTGGAAAAATTACTTCACTGAAAGGGTGATAGATAAATGGAATATTCTCCCATCTGAGGTGGTTGGGGCCAAAACAGTAGAACAATTTAAACATGCTTGGGATAAATATAAGGGTATCCTAAATTGTAAACCAAATTGAGGGTAAATAGGGTCTAGGGACAGTATAGTTTTCAATAAACAAATGGGCAGACTAGATGGGCCATGTGGCTCTTATCTGCCGTCACTTTCTATGTTCTATGTTTCTATAATGTGAATGGCACTGTGAGGTTTGGGTGTAATATACAGTTCTTTTTGGAGAGATAAAATGGGACTGCCTTCCCCTATATGACCCAGTGTAAAACAAAATCTCGTAACTAAAAGCCTATATGATCCCTGGGCAATGATTACATGTAAATCCATAATTCCAAGTTTGCAAAATCCATGCATCTTATTAACCGCGCTGCTAACCACTCCCATTGCGGCAGTGGACTCACAACGGTCAGTGCCCATATCGTCTCACTTCTGGAAACGTAAAACGGTGATGGTGTGGAAGGCTAGACGATACACAGAGCGAGGCTACATCTATAACGTACGTTCTATGTTTCTATGTCACTGATCAGACAGAGGTGCTATATACAGGGATAGGACAGTACTGATCAGACATAGAGGTGCTATATACAGAGATAGGACAGCACTTATCAGACATAGAGGTGCTATATACAGAGATAGGACAGCACTGATCAGACATAGAGGTGCTGTATACAGGGTTAGGACAGTACTGATAAGACAGAGGTGCTATATACGGGGATAGGACAGTACTGATCAGACATAGAGGTGCTATATACAGGGATAGGACAGCACTGATCAGACAGAGGTGCTATATACAGAGATAGGACAGTACTGATCAGACAGAGGTGCTATATACAGGGTTAGGACAGTACTGATAAGACATAGAGGTGCTATATACAGGGATAGGACAGTACTGATAAGACAGAGGTGCTGTATACAGGGATAGAACAGTACTGATCAGACATAGAGGTGCTATATACAGGGATAGGACAGCACTGATCAGACATAGAGGTGCTATATACAGGGATAGGACAGCACTGATCAGACAGAGGTATTATATACAGGGATAGGACAGTACTGATCAGACATAGAGGTGCTGCATACAGGGATAGGACAGTACTGATCAGACATAGAGGTGCTATATACAGGGATAGGACAGTACTGATCAGACAGAGGTGCTATATACAGAGATAGGACAGTACTGATCAGACATAGAGGTGCTATATACAGAGATAGGGCAGTACTGATCAGACATAGAGGTGCTATATACAGAGATAGGACAGTACTGATCAGACATAGAGGTGCTATATACAGAGATAGGACAGTACTGATCAGACAGAGGTGCTATATACAGGGATAGGACAGCACTGATCAGACAGAGGTATTATATACAGGGATAGGACAGTACTGATCAGACATAGAGGTGCTATATAAAGAGATAGGACAGTACTGATCAGACATAGAGGTGCTATATACAGGGATAGGACAGTGCTGATCATTACTGTCATTGGTAAATGCTTCTGCAATTCCCTATCCCTTTGCCAGTCCTGCTCTGCCTCCAGCACCAGCAGAAAACCCTCGGAGCAGTAGCACAGTCACTAGAGGAACATATGTCCATGCCCAATACTGTATATCTGTATATTCTAGGAGGGATGCCCATGAACCCTAAAGTCTGTAATAAAGACTGAGATCTGCTGTTATTACTAAAGTGGACAATAAAAGCGTGCTTGTAATATAATTCTCTGTATAAGTCTTGAAAGAAATCCCCCTTTCCTGTTACACGGTTTATTTTTACTTCCCCAAACTTTCCGTCCTAGCGCCTAGCATCTTATTACCGTTTCTTCCCTGTCTAGAGTGTCTAACTGTGCCAAGATCTGTCTGCTAACACATCG
>WWET01000465.1:207094-229869 GCA_011038615.1 Limnodynastes dumerilii | reverse complement strand
CGAGCCTGAGCACCACCGAGCCTGAGCACCACCGAGCCTGTGCACCAACGAGCCTGAGCACCACCGAGCCTGTGCACGAGATATGCATCGCGGGTGTGTTTTACATTTTAGATCGTACGGTAAGGGTTGCTTCTATCTGTTATGTATGATCCTCTATTCCACACGCACAGAGTTGCGTGCAGAATATTTAAGCTTGCCCCCAGGGCACGGATCCACTATTTGCACATAGGAGCAGGGGAGCGCCCTCCAGTATTGTGGATCAGAAAGTCCATATGTCAGTCTCTGTTGTACAGGCTATGGCCCAGATCCACATCCCCGCACACTTTATGGGCGTGCGGGGGTCCGAAGTTACGCAGCCGTAGCACGCCCACCGCACTCCTCGCAGTCAGTATTAAATCTGGATACTTACGTGTGCAGATTCCTACCTTAAGCGTTATGTAACGGGGCTTCCCCGCCCCCGAGCCCTCATTTACATGGCTATCCCCGCCTGTATGGTAGGGATACAACCGTCGTAAATGAAGTTAGTTACGTATGTCAGTAAGTACGCACGCTGAACATCTGGCGCGCCCATGTGCAGATGTTCGAAGACGGTGGACTTACACAAATGGCTTGCATAAGTACTCTGCTGTACTTAGGTCTGGATCTGAGCCTATGGACAGCACTTCAGAATCAGGCCCAAGATCACTACCTCTTTCTCCTTCACACTTACACGATTTGAGGCCCAGTCATGCAATTATTGAGAGTTCGGGTCAATTACTGCTGTAGTGGGTGGTCATGATGGATTTTCAGAATGCCCAATCATTATACCAGAAATCCTCCAGAACAATTATTTCATCTTATGACATACTTCAATATATGGGATGCAAGCTTTCAAAATCGTGTAGTGTGTGGCCACTGCCGATTATCAGATCTGTACCTCTACCTCCAGGCTGGAGTTTTTACCCATCTTTCTGAGCAAGTACAGCAGTAATAAAGAAATGAAAGATCTGCATTCTGCAGGAGACCCAGAGCTTTCATTATTACATTACTGCTATACTCGCTGGTTATTATGGCGTCAGGCAGACAGGGAAACTCCAGCCTGGAGGTGGAAGAGCAACACTACTGACCAGAGATTCTCTTTAACAACCAGCCAATAAGCAAGCTGGACGGGCCTCCTGCCGATAAATCCGCTGCTCTCAGTCATCATTACCTGTGCCTTTGGCTTCTCTCTGTGATGAAGTTATATTTGCAGATACTGAATACTGATATATACCATAGTTGCCGACTCCCGAAATGTTGGCGATTCTCCCGATATCCCAAGAGAGCCGACAAATCTCCCGCAAGAGACTTGAGGCTTGTGGCTTCCCTGAAACCATGGCCTCAAGTCCTGCCCCCCCTGCCTGGTTATCAAGGGGTGGGTCTTAATGACACAATTTGTGTAAATTGCACCGTTAAGTCCTGCCCCCTGCATGCATCTATGGCTTCTCTCTGGGAGAAGCTTTTAAAAGCTGGCAACCCTGGTATATACATTGTATATCTGAGCTAAGTGTCTTTTTTTTCCATTAAATGTTTTGCATGCACTTAACATACTATCTAAGTGTGTTGCCCTTTGGTTGGTATCAGGGTCACCCATGCAAGTGGGTATATCAAGTTTCGCATCAGGACTATAAACAACCTTTCAGCGTTTGATCTAGCTTTAGGCGTACACAAAGTTAACGGCTCGTGTATTTAGACCTTATGGTCAGGACTGTCATGATCCTCTTACCAGTATCCGGTACTCCTATTTCATAGCTGTCTTTCAACAAATTATTTTCTCCAATCTCCCTGTAGGTTGAAAGATACAGCATCCAGGAACACAGACACAAGCTCACAACTTCCAGTATGTCACAGGAAAGCAACAAGGGGGGAAAGACAGCAAGTACACAGAGCAGAGAGCTCAGAGGGATGTTCCAAAACCTCTCCACTCAAGTGACATGTGATTACGTAGAGGTGCCGTAGAATGATACATTTTTAATACAGACTATACACAGAACCCAGGAAAGGTGTTCAATTCTGACAGCCTGCCAGTGAAACCATTTAGAAAAAAACAAACACTTTTTAACGTTTGATAAAATGCTTTCATTAACTTGAACAATAGAGTTAATTTATAGAATGCAAAGGAAGCAGGGTCCATCAACGCGGTATGCTGCTGATTGAACGGTTAGTTAAATGAAAAAAGGCTTTTAGCGTTGTGTTGATTTTGGATACGATTACAATCTAGCTGCTATTCACAGTCTCCATACAGATGGCAAGCGTTGCTACATTTCCCTGATTTTACCACTAACTTTACTAGTGTGACGCTAACCACATATTGCAACGTAGAAAATAACCAGTTTCCAATGTGGTTCTGGGTTATTTTTTTTAGAAAAGCCACAATAAGTACAGAAGTCAGAGGAGCAAAGGATGTACCCTGATCTATACACACCATAGGATCCAAAGATCTATTTCCCATCTTATCCAAATACAGTATATCTGTAAGAGATGGATTCACAGAGCCTCTGAGAATATGACACTGTGACATTTAAAATAAGAATTCTCTATCCTCCCCTCCACCTCCAGTGGAACCTTCATCCATAGCAACTGCCTAAGGTTATCTTTCCCATGATGCTCCACTTCACAATCTGTAGTTTGAATGTAAATATACGCAGATGAAGTATGTCAACACAGCTGAATGAACAAGCCATGATGATCATTTCCCCCACCAATACATTTCCTCACAGTCACTGAAAAATAAAGCCCTCAAATGTTTACATGACTTTAATGAAAATAGGTCAGTAAATAACAGACCACATTCTGAATCTGGAATAATATACAGGCTGGTGTCACACTAATTATATGCAGAATGCAATGGGATGAAACCTGTGTACAGTTGCAGTAGATGCATGTATGCAATCAGATAGCGAAACCTGTGGCATCATGGGAGTTAAGGTGTGTATGTAAGGTCAGATAAATACCTCCCAAGTGTCCCGATTTTTTTTCTTTTTTTAAAAGGCCATGCCGCTGTGTATGCCGCTGTGTATGCCGCTGTGTATGCCGCTGTGTATGCGGCTGGGCTTTTTAGAGCACTCAACACACTCAACGGGTAATACAGGGCTCCTATGGGAGCCCTGTAGGACCTAATCTGTTACTGAATGACAGTGACCCTAACCTATATGGTCACTGCCATTCAAATAAGGGATTTGGTCCTACAGGGCTCCCGTAGGATCCCTGTATTACCAGCGGTCACGTGACCACAGTACAGATGGCGCGAGGAGAGAGGGAGAGCCTCACAGTGGGAGCGCCGCAGAGGAAATCAGAAGACATCAGAGGTAAGTAAAAAAAAAAAAAGTCTGACATGAAGCTGGCACTGTTATTAAGGGGGAAGATGGAGGCTGGCAATAAGGGGGCACATGGAGGCTGGCAATCAGGGGGCACATGGAGGCTGGCAATCAGGGGGCACATGGAGGCTGGCAATAAAGGGGCAAATGGAAGTATGCATTAAGGGGGCAGATTGAGGCTGGCAATAATGGGGCAAATGGAGGCTGGCAATAAAGGTGCAAATGGAGGTTGGCATTACGGGGGCAGATTGATGCTGGCATTAAGGGGACAGATGGAGGCTTGCAATAAAGGGGCAGGAGGATGCTTACAATAAGGGGGCAGATGAAGGCTGGCACAGGCATTTGGGGGCAGCTGGCTTTAAGGGGGCAGATGAAGGCTGGCACTGGCATTTGGGGGCAGACATGGAGGCTGGCACTAGTAATAGGGGTTAGGCATGGAGGCTGGCACTGGCAATAGGGGGCATATGGAGGCTGGCTCTGGCAATAGGGGGCAGATGGAGGCTGGCTCTGACAATAGGAGACGGACATGGAGGCTGGCAATAATAATAAGGGGCAGACATGCAGGCTGGACATATAAAGGGGCAGACATATGGAGGCTGGACATATAAACAGGGGCAGACATATGGAGGCTAGACATAAAATAAGGGGCTGGCCATAATAAGGGGCAAACATGGAGGCTGGCCATAGTACGGGCCAGACATGGAGGCTGGCCATAATAACAAGGGGCAGACATGGAGGCTGGCCATAAAAAATAAGGGGCAGACATGGAGGCTGGCCATAATAAGGGGCAAACATGGAGGCTGGCCATAGTATGGGGCAGACATGGATGCTGCACATAATAAGGGGCAGACATGGAGGCTGGCCATAGTACGGGGCAGACATGGAGGCTGGCTATAATAACAAGAAGCAAACATGGAGGTTGGCCATAATAATAAGGAGCAGACATGGAGGCTGGCCATAATAATAAGGGGAAGAAATAGAGGCTGACCATAATAACAAGGGGAAGACATGGAGGCTGACCAAAATAATAGGGGGCAGATATGGAGGCTGGACATAATAATAAGGGGAAAACATGAAGGCTGGTCATAATAATGAGGGGCAGACATGGATGCTGGACATAATAATAAGGGGCAGTCATGGAGGCTGGACAAAAAATAAAGGGGCAGATATGGAGGCTGGACAAATAATAAGGTGCAGACATATGGAGGCTGGACAAATAATAAGGGGCAGACATATGGATGACTAAGTTATTAAAAGAGGCATGCACTAGACTCGCTATCTGGGCATGCCAGACACACCCACTTTCCCCAGACACACCCACTGGGCAGTACAAGACACATTGCTTCTACCAGGCCGCGAAAATTTGTCCCTCTTTACAATTCTCAATTGTTGGGAGGTATGCAGATAGAGGGTCCAGACTGCCCCTAAAAACAGCCCCACCTAGGCTAATGCCCCACCACTATACCACCCTAACACATATACACACACACACCTCCTTTGTGCAAAATGACATCATTAGACTCATGAGTTTAATTTCCCCTTAGTGACCTAGGAGCATGCACAGCAGGTGCACTGATCATGGCCACCCCTAGTAGGTTGTGCACAAGGAACAGGCACATAAGTATAGGAGACGAAAGGGGTGCAACTACTATGGGGCCCGGAGAAGAGAGGCGCCTGTGGCAGCTGCTCCTCCTGCACTGTAACCAAGCTGTCAGAGGTTGACAGCTTTAAAAAGCGCACAGAACTCCATGTATGAGTATATGTATGTGTAGCGCTGTAGCACTCAACACTGTTTTAAACTCTGAAAGCTTCTTTCACGCTTTTGGGCCCACTCAGCCCCACCCCCCAAGTACCGCATGGCTCTGCCAGCCCCACCCATGCAGACTTAGGTCCTGTCTCATTGCTACAGTGCCCAAGCCTGTCACATTCTGCCTCTGCACAAGGAACATGCACTAATGGGAAGTCCTTAACTGGTGTAATTAATGTTCTGGAAGCTGGAAAGAGAAACACATTTAATATTTATACACAAGTACATGTTATGTAGGGCGCTTGGGGAATAAAATCCAGCTTTAAGGCAGTGAAGCAGATATATCTGGATTATTGCAGGGGGCTTTTAGGCAGTGTCCTCAGGGTTTGCTCTTCTCTTTTGCTATGTTTTGTACACAAAGAAGGTATCATTCTGGGTGTGCCTTTAATGATTGTTTATATAGAAATTAGTCATGGGTTGGGAATAATCATTATGCTGCTTCAGGCATAAAGTCCAGATACAACAAGACATGTTGTAATGCAAATCACTATAAGAAGATACTTAACTCATAGAGTAACACATTACAGAACACTTGGCCACAGTACTGTAAGATACTAAACAGCTCCCCTTCCAGTCTTCCCAGTACTATAAGATACTAAACAGCTCCCCCTCCAGTCTTCCCAGTACTGTAAGATATTAAACAGCACCCCCTCCAGTCTTCCCAGTACTGTAAGATATTAAACAGCTCCCCCTCCAGTCTTCCCTTTACTGTAAGATATTAAGCAGCTCCCCCTCCAGTCTTCTCAGTACTGTAAGATACTAAACAGCTCCCCCTTCAGTCTTCCCTTTACTGTAAGATATTAAACAGCTCCCCCTCCAGTCTTCCCTTTACTGTAAGATATTAAACAGCTCCCCCTCCAGTCTTCCCAGTACTGTAAGATATTAAACAGCCCCCCTCCAGTCTTCCCAAATAATAAGGTGCAGACATATGGAGGCTGGACAAATAATAAGGGGCAGACATATGGATGACTAAGTTATTAAAAGAGGCATGCACTAGACTCGCTATCTGGGCATGCCAGACACACCCACTTTCCCCAGACACACCCACTGGGCAGTACAAGACACATTGCTTCTACCAGGCCGCGAAAATTTGTCCCTCTTTACAATTCTCAATTGTTGGGAGGTATGCAGATAGAGGGTCCAGACTGCCCCTAAAAACAGCCCCACCTAGGCTAATGCCCCACCACTATACCACCCTAACACATATACACACACACACCTCCTTTGTGCAAAATGACATCATTAGACTCATGAGTTTAATTTCCCCTTAGTGACCTAGGAGCATGCACAGCAGGTGCACTGATCATGGCCACCCCTAGTAGGTTGTGCACAAGGAACAGGCACATAAGTATAGGAGACGAAAGGGGTGCAACTACTATGGGGCCCGGAGAAGAGAGGCGCCTGTGGCAGCTGCTCCTCCTGCACTGTAACCAAGCTGTCAGAGGTTGACAGCTTTAAAAAGCGCACAGAACTCCATGTATGAGTATATGTATGTGTAGCGCTGTAGCACTCAACACTGTTTTAAACTCTGAAAGCTTCTTTCACGCTTTTGGGCCCACTCAGCCCCACCCCCCAAGTACCGCATGGCTCTGCCAGCCCCACCCATGCAGACTTAGGTCCTGTCTCATTGCTACAGTGCCCAAGCCTGTCACATTCTGCCTCTGCACAAGGAACATGCACTAATGGGAAGTCCTTAACTGGTGTAATTAATGTTCTGGAAGCTGGAAAGAGAAACACATTTAATATTTATACACAAGTACATGTTATGTAGGGCGCTTGGGGAATAAAATCCAGCTTTAAGGCAGTGAAGCAGATATATCTGGATTATTGCAGGGGGCTTTTAGGCAGTGTCCTCAGGGTTTGCTCTTCTCTTTTGCTATGTTTTGTACACAAAGAAGGTATCATTCTGGGTGTGCCTTTAATGATTGTTTATATAGAAATTAGTCATGGGTTGGGAATAATCATTATGCTGCTTCAGGCATAAAGTCCAGATACAACAAGACATGTTGTAATGCAAATCACTATAAGAAGATACTTAACTCATAGAGTAACACATTACAGAACACTTGGCCACAGTACTGTAAGATACTAAACAGCTCCCCTTCCAGTCTTCCCAGTACTATAAGATACTAAACAGCTCCCCCTCCAGTCTTCCCAGTACTGTAAGATACTAAACAGCTCCCCCTTCAGTCTTCCCAGTACTGTAAGATACCAAACAGCTCCCCCTCCAGTCTTCCCATTACAATGCCCTCTCCATATTGTACATCACTAGAATTATAGCTGTAAGGGTAGATCCTGGAAGTCTTCTACATAGACAACAAGGTCACAGGGATGCACAGATTGCAGTAATCTTTTAGGATGAAAATAACTACCAGTCTCCCTAATGAACCCATCTGATTACACCAAACTACTACTAAGCAAATTCACCTATTCAAACTCCAAAACTCATTAATAAACATTCACAACTGCATGTGCTTAAATTCCCTTACCAAGACAGATAAGATGATAACCTGTTATCTACCTAACCTCAGGCTACAAGCATATCTCCCCTGTGATGCCTTTTACAGACCTCTGCACCTTAGATAAGATGTCACAATAAACAAAACATCTACTATTAACATTTAGATTTATTCATTTATTAATGAACATATATATATATATATATATATATATATACAAACTTTTTTATCAAAAATTTACTCTGTGTGCATAGATTCACACAATATTTAATATACATTAGATTGATAGTTATTGTGAGTTTTATTATTAATTAATTTATATTTTTTTAGAAAGTTCCCCATTATAATTAGAGTTTGGTCACAATTATAATATAATGGTAACATGCAGCACATATATACACCCTTTAAATATTCATATACTATACCACAGTAAAGTTCCAGAAAATGTTTTCCTCGTTCCTATATGAAGCTTCTGATTTTTTAACTTTACTAGAAATCTGAATGTGAGATTTCCCCCATATTTCCCACAACTCCTTCATACTTACATAAGATGTAGGTTATGTTTCTCCTTCAGTGAGCCTGTCCGATCCCTCCCCGGCCACACACACTCTCTCTCTCTCTCTCTCAAGAGCCGTTGCTGCTGCCATACAGTGTGGGAATGCCACGTGTGTGAGAGACCTTGGGCCATTTTTAGCATGTACTTGTTAAGGTAACAAAATCTTTCACATGATACAATCCTTCACTTTACACTTGTTCCCAGTGACGTTTAACCACTTTCCATATGGTATATTTACCTTCAGGTAATCTCCCCAGCGTCATTAACTACCACAGAAAACACAATCACACAGCACTCCCCCAGACAGATTTTGAAAAGGAGATCATTTGTATAAGAGCAGAGGTAAGAAGATGGACAGGTTCATGATTAAAATGTATTTCCCTTAATCTATGCTGCTTTAACTTTCCCATTTGCACTGTGATAGGATAGTACAGGAGGTAACATGAAGGCTTCCTCTGCAGAAACCCACTTAGAGATACTGATTGACCAGGAGCTGTCTTAATGACTGCCTGTATTGTGAATACGACATGAGTGTGCTGTAAGGGAGCAAGATGACAAACCTACTAATAAATGCAATAATCTCTGTATTAATAATCTGCATATGATTTATCTACAATCCTAATTAGACACGTCTCTGAAGACCTCAATAGATACATCATTTCCAGTTGAGTATATATTTGATAACATGATGTAACTTATTACACTGCCCACAAAGCATACACCTGCAGATTCATAGTCATACACAATATACAGGTGAGGAGAGCTCCAATGCTGGGCAGTATGTACCAAATGGTCACATGTACAGTGCTACTGGAAATAAATGTCATGAATAGTGCGAGTGCTTCAATATGACTTTAAACACTTCTGCAATAGAAAATAAGGATTTAATAAAATAAAAAAATAAAAAAATAAAAAACTTATTACTGTAAATATTACAGCAGCACTATACCTCAGCAGTGATACTGCGATTATCGCAGTGTGAAATTATAACACACAGTTTCATCCTATGGACTTACACATAACCTGGGGCTGTTGCAAATGTTTTGATGTAAACAGCCCTTACCTCCATCTGCATTCAGATCTGGATCATTTGCACTTGCTTGGGCCCGCCCTTACTGTACATGTCCCCTCCTCTTGTCCCTCACACAACAGTCACAGGTCAAGCTGCTTTATGGCCTGGATTGCATGTTGTTCAGTTCAGAGCATGTGCAGCACTAATTCACACAGAGATATGTCACCTCAGCTGCATAACCTCCAACTGTACCTATTTAGCTGGTACAGTACCGATTTTTAATGGTCTGTACTGGCTAACAGGGCTCCTGTACCGGCTTCTGACCCAGCAGATTCCCTCCCCCTTATACTTACCTTCCAGTCCTGCAGCATCTGATCACTATAGCAGTGATGTGGGGACAGACTCCTACAGCTCTGCTAAAGTGACAAGACCCTCTCCTGTGATACTATAGTGACAGGATCCTCTCGTGTGATACTACAGTGACAAGACCCTCTCCTGGGAGTTCATAGTTCATATGATAAGGTGTAATATGAGATTTTACAGTTTATTATTCATTAAAATGAGAGCAAATTAAAGTCACGCCCCTTCACAGGACAAGCCACGCCCCTAACAGGACAAGCCACACCCCCATGTGTACTGATTTTTCATAAAAAAAAGTTGGGGGGTATGCAGCTGCTATATGCTTACCTCTAGATCAGGCCAAGCGATCAGCAGAAACTAGTCATTGGAAAAGTTCAGATTTCCTTTTTTCCTTTTTGACCCTTGTAATTACAAAACCAGAAGATAAAAATCATTTCAATCACAACGTCCAAAGTCCGTTACTACAGTAAATAATGACTTCATGAAAGTATAGCTATAGAATGGTGCTTTCACCTGTGACATTCCATAAATATCATACACAGCCATGAGCAAACCCTGCAAATCCTACATTTACCAAAGAGGTTACATGCCTCTGACACCTGCACTCAGTGGTGCCGGCCATTTTGTGATCTCTATCACTATATACTTGTAAGGTTTTTTTTAAGGTTGTCATCCGGTTCACAGATTCCTCAAGCATCAATTTTAAAAATGTCACAGTTTTAGGATTCTATAACAAATGACAGATCTCAGTTTTTCTAAGATTATTATAGAAGTTTTATTTTAAAAAATAAATAAATAAATAAAAATAATAAGAAGAAGAAAAACACTGAAGAAAGTGCTGGCACAATGAAACGACACCTAAAAACAGTGATTATTCAAGTGATAAAGAGCTAGCAGGGCTACAAAGTGGGTAGAGCTCAGTGTCCCCAAAAGAGAAATGACAACAATTGTGAAGTAAAATAAGGCCATCTAATTTAGAGGTCACAGTCTTATTATGTATGGTCTATCATTCGGTTTCCTTTGTCCCTAAGCAGCACCCCCTATGAACACATGTATTGATCCTCACAAAGAAACACCTTGTATCATGAAGCCACAGGACTCAGTATTCATGTATATATTCTCAGCTGAGCTATTCATTCAGTGGGAATTTACCTAGCAGGAGTCCTCAGATATTTGGGACAGGCTCCTGCGAATTTAAGTCTTACAGGCGTATTACAGATTACAAAAATATTTTTCTTTCTCATCAAGGAGACCTGAAACATATCACTATAGTCCTAAATCCTTAAAGATAAAAGTTTTTCCTGTATAGTGGCTTTTCTTGTAAGGGAAAATACGCACCTGTTTTCCCCAAAGATCCAGTAGGACTTGGTGGTGCCCTATAAATAATGGATAATGGGCTCGATTTACTAAGTAGTCATATGAAAATGTCCATTATCGCATGAAATTGAAGCGATCTATTTTTACAAAGCATGGATCGCCATGGAAAATGACTGTTTCCATGGCGATCGATGCTCCGCACACATCTCACCTCCGGCCCATTCTACTGAATGCGTCATGGCACTTTGGAGATATTAGTGTCAGAGTGGAAATTCTCCCTCCACTGTGACACAAAGGGCATCTGAAAATGACGTTCCTATAGGAATTCCGGATGACTTCCGACTCGCAGATCTTTGTGGGAATTTGCTGGAAAGGTATTAGTAAATAATAATTTTATGCAAGCCAGGCTAACATAATTTACACCAAGGGCCAGATTTACCAAGCTGCAGGAAAGGAAAAGTGGAGATGTTGCCCATAGCAACCAATCAGATTCTAGCTGACTATTTCTAGTATGTAATAGGAAAGAGCTAGAATCAGATCTGGTTGCTATGGGCAACATCTCTACTTCTCCTTTCCCACAGCTTTGTAAATCTGGACCCAGAAGCTTTTTATTTTGTAAATACAACCCAATATATAATGTAACTGGGCTGTAAAATAATATATTACTTGAACTTCTATATATGTGTAAGACGTTTTATATAGGATAACTAGTGTTCCAGGGTTAATGATCCTTTCAATGACTTTAGACTTAATTTGGGCAGGGAAGACTTCTATTAATCTCCCTGCTCCTATGGGAACCCTTTAATAAAAAGAGAAAAAATCTCAATGACAGAATAAATGGTTTTATCACATTTTTGATGCCAGAGCACAGCGGTCTCACTTTCCACATTATTAGTCTGGTTTACTTTGACTAAAAACAGACTCCTAAATAAGTGGCTTCACTCTCTGAAAACTCACATATCAAAGACTAAAGGATACTTTATTAAAAATCTCAAAAATGACTTTGCAGGACTTCATCTACATAGAATATGCAGTTTCCACACACTGGCCAATCACCTTAGAGCTACACACTGGCCAATCACCTTAGAGCTGTCATAATGCCAAGTCTGACGCATTCAGTGAAATATGTCTCTGCTCAGCTATATAGAGCTGACATCACCTGGATCTGGTATTCTAGGACAACCAAGGTTATATTGTTTGCATTTCCCATCCCCGTCATGTGCAAGTTCCTTTTGGGTTATGGAAAAAAGGAGCAATGGTTCGAAAATAAAAAAAAAACACCACTGCAGTCTAGTAGCCTCCCATATTAAATCCTTGCCAGCCCTAAAACCTGCTATAGGGACCTTATTAGGACATGATCACAACTCACCACGGTTGAAATGTCTCCTGGGTAATCACGGACATATACTGTGATTACCGATCACTCATTGGTCACTCATATCCTGTGCCCATTTGTGCCTTTCTTCCAAGGTGACAGACTCTGGCCCCCATAGCAAGGAGCCTGAGTATGGATGAGGGGAGCTAGATGGGGCCAGATAGGACTGGGGATGGAGTTGGTCAGAACTGCTGCCTGATAGAAGCTGTTAGAGGCAACAGACACA
Organism: Limnodynastes dumerilii; assembly: GCA_011038615.1. Classification (NCBI taxonomy): domain Eukaryota; kingdom Metazoa; phylum Chordata; class Amphibia; order Anura; family Limnodynastidae; genus Limnodynastes; species Limnodynastes dumerilii. The sequence goes on along the minus strand of WWET01000465.1, from coordinate 217,422 downwards.
CAGGCTAGAGCCAACTGGTTAACATGATACTCAGGAGATTGGGAAGTCAACTCAGCGGGCCAGAACCAGAATAAATAAGGACAGGTGACTTATGTAGGCTGCACGTGTAAGTCGTCTGTCAGTTTGTACTGCACACGCGCAGCACCGCAAAATGCAGCCGACCGATACTGTGTTCCGTGTGGATTTCACTTTCCGCAGGGACCCGGAATAGTAATCGTATAATAAGAGCGTTTCAAAGCCCTTATGTGCGGTTCGTCATTCCGTACCTTGCCTTCCACATGCAGACACTTTCAGGTAGGGTTCCGCATGTGGAAGGCCCGAACGTGCGAGAGCTGCAGGGGGTATAGGGGGGGCCACGCCCCTCTCACTTACAGAATATAGAGGCTAACATACATAATTAGACATTAAGGGCCAGATCCTAAGCTACGTACGTGAGCAATTTTACGCTAGCCGCTGACGTAAAATCGCCCTTTAGTATTTACTGTGCATGCAGGCGGCAGATGTTACGCCACATAATAATGAACGTACGGACCAGCCACGTATCAACAGCGTAACTACGAACAAGGGGGCGTGACATCCATATGACACCCATAATTACGCTTCGGAGGCGGGGTGAGGCATTTAAATCGTGCAGTATGGGCGTGGCTTAGACACTTACGTATGTGAAGCCTTTACGTACGTCAGTAGTTACTTAAAAAAGTTAAGGTAGGGTTTGGCAAGTGTAACACGGCCAAAGTACATATGAGCGAGGGGAGTGCATAGAAAATATGCTACCGTAAATACGTTACAAGATGAGACGTAACAAGCGCTTAGGTCTGGATCTACCCCTAAGTCTGGATTCAGTCCAGTAACCCTAAGGGCCATATTTATTAAGCTGCAGGGAAGGAAATGTGGAGATGTTGCCCATCAGATTCTAACTCTCACTTTCCTATTACATACTAAAAAATGTCAGCTAGTGTCAGCTGATTGGTTGCTATGGGCAACATCTCCACTTTTCCTTTTCCGCCACTTAGTAAATCTGTCCCTAAGTCTCTGATTTAGTTACAGTAGAGTTCATCCTAAAGACCTCCAGCATCACAAATATCAACCAATAACAACTTGCTAATGAAATGAAGTGACAACATAGAGCTGAAGGTGCTGTAGATAGAGGCTGCCTGGTGATGTCTGAAAAGGATACCGTTGCTAAATGTTTATGGGGTAAACCATTTTATTCTGACTAGGATACTAGGAGTCTATATTTAGATGTAGACATTTCACCAGCAGCCAGACCTGCAGACTCTGTGGCTGGCTATGTAGCTGCTATTCCAAGCCTCACCATATGTGTTTAACACTAGCCTGCCAGAATGGGCTTCTACTAATGCTTCACTCACAGGCTAGACTGTAATTATTCCCAAGCCCTTCATCTGTGGAAGAGATCATCTGTGGACTCACGTATAAAACATTTTATGCACCATGTATATTGCTCCAGGATCATTTTCTTTTATTTCCTGTGAAGGGCAACACAATAATGAGGGCCTGTATCTCTCCCCCAATGCCTATGAATACAGAGCAGAGAGCCGAGTATTGGAAATAAATGGGTTTTTTTGTTGCTCATAAATGCATTTCTGCCACAGATCTGTTGTAACATGATGGGGTGTAAAGAGAGAGCACGGGGCACATTGTTTCCTGATCGAAGGGGTTCCCAGTGAGCACCTGTTGGTTCTAACAAAAGATTTCCTTTCACGTATGTGACCAGAATAGAGGTAAAATATACAAAAAATCAAGGGCCGTATTCGCAGAAACGATTTTGCGCGGGGTTGCGTGCTTATTTTTTAGGAGGATTAACTGCGCATGCGTAACTTTTTCAACGCAAGTTACATAGTATTTACGCATGCAAGTCCTTTAGGCACGGACTTGTGAATCGCACTTAGTGACATCCGTATGGAGGGGCATGGTTGTCTTCCGTACGTTAGGATTTGCGCGAAAGTGGGCGGGGAGGCATTTTAATGGGCTTTGAGGGCGTGGTTAGTAAAGTACACAAGTATATAAGTACCATACACGCGTAAATACACACATAGAGGTAAGGGTGCCCTATGGAGACGTAAGTCACCGAAAACCCGTCCGTGCTAGGGTGTTGCCTCGCTACATGCCTGCGTAAAAATGCGTGCTTAGTAAACACGGATCTGGGAATCCGGTCCCAAATCATTTTAACAATGTCTCATCATAAAAGCCTAATATAAAATAATAACAATCAACCATTTAGATACAACCCCCCCCCACCAACCAACACTTATCGTGTTTGTAATAACCAGATTGAGATTGTAAATTCCATTGAGCAGGGCCCTCCATCTTTGTATCCTCTTCACCTCCTGTTGTGCCAATCCCCCACCTCCTCCCATATTCCTGTTCTCCTCTCTCTCTCTGGTTCTTGGCCTGTTAGCCCATCTTACCCTCCAGAGCTTCAGGTTCACCTCCCGGCCTCTGTTTTCTCCCCACCTGTTTATCTACTCTACCCTTTCTCAGCCACCCTCATTTTACATTGCATGATACCTTATTTGCGATTTTTGTTTGTTGTTACCACTGTCTATTTTCCTGTATAATCAATATTTCTCTGTACAATGCCATGTAAATAAACGTTAATAATAAATGATAATCTTTCCCTTAATCTTGGTAATAAACTCAAACAATACATTTAATCAATGAATGAGATAGAAATATGCACTTCAATACCTAGAGGCAGTAAACAATTGTTATTAGATCTAGTAAACAAATCTATCATCAACATGCAGTGCTGCAGGAGAAAGCTCAGAGCATTGCACGCAACCCTACCGTGATCTTTTGGCCAATACTGATGTAGTGCCACAGACTGAGCCTGTGGCAAGACAGAGCTGTGTCTATGTTACAGTCCTCTGTTCACAGACCTGGATGAGCCAATTGTCCAAAGAATAAACATTATCCTGATAACCTACTTAAATATCCAAACCATTTTCTTTGCTTTGTGTTTTGCATTATGCCTCTTTCACTGCAGTGTATATGCCACAAGGAAGTAAGCTGTTTCTTGTGATTAACACAAGTTGTTAGCAAAACATAACCTTAGGTCGGGGTATTATAATTGAGTAAATGAAAGCTTTCTTTGTGCTGTGGGATTGTGGAATGTAGCTTCCTCACAGAGGTATTTTGCGAGCTGAATACTGTGCTACAGAATGCTACAAATTGGGTTGTTTTAACACATTCCACACCAATATATGAACACAATGGGTCGTATGCAGACTACCGGATGTATAACATATACGTCCGGTGTTTCGCGGTTTTTCCTACTGCGCATGCGCAGAACATTTTTTACGTTATCTACGTATCTTTTCCTTACGTAGATTGCGTAAATGCGGTCTGAAAGACAGTTTGACCCCTTCTGAAAGTACGAATCATGACAATATTAGTGATGACAATGAATGGGAAGACATTATAACATTGGGGGGGGGGCCAGATTTACTGAGCTGCAGGTTTGGAAAAGTGGAGATGTTGCCCATAGCAACCAATCAGATTTTAGCTGACATTCTCTAGTATGTAAAAAGAAAGTGAGAGCTAGAATCTGATTGGTAGCAACATCTCCACTTTTCCAAACCCGCAGCTTAGTAAATCTGGAGAGGGACGTCTTTTCAAAAAGTTGACAGAATACAGGCGGAGGAAGTTTTCAGTATGTCCAATTTTAACCAAAAATGTATCAAAATAATGCACAAATTAAGTCATAAAATTTACTAATATCACCTGGTTAACAAACTACATGAAAGCAGCATCTGAATTAATGACCTTATACATAACAATATTTATAGCCAGTGTAGTTTCTTGGGACGGGAAGCAATTGCACGGACCCCCCAACACCCTAAGCCCGATGCCCTGTTGTCTGACTCACTGCTCAGCTGTTATGACAGCTCAGTGTCTGAGCAGTACACATAAACACTGCTGTTGTAGGGGATGTGCTGAGCGGCGGCTTATACACTCAGGGGCTGAAAATAAGAACTTAAAGTTACACCTGGGCAAAACCATGTTGATTTCAGGGGGAGTCAAGTTAGTTTTATTCTATGCATGCAGGGAGAATGCTTTGCTTTTACTTATTGCACACAGATACCTGATCAGCTTCACTTTTAAACTGCTAATTAGACTTGAGCTGGGAAACATCACCTTTTAACTATAATACTGTTGCAACAAATGAAATTTGACTCCCCTGAAATCAACATGGTTTATCCCAGGTGTAACTTTAAGTTCTTATTTTCAATCTCTGAATCAGGGCCCATATCTCCTGACCACAAAAGCTGTCACTCGGCTGATCATCCCAGTCAGGGACATGACAGCCGATTGGCTTAGTATTACAAGTAAGCATCTCCACCAGGGAGGATCAGCTAAACGGTGGCTTGTGTGTTCAGACAGATAGGATACAAGCCTCCACTCAGCGGTTCGTGTTTGCAGCAGGTACAGACCTCATCCTGGAACACTGTGGAGCAACAGGCAGAGGAAACGAGCATGAAAAAGAGTGGAACTTGAAGACGTTATTTTTCAATCATGAGATGCAATACGTTTATTCAATGTAGACACTTCATAGATATATAGTATGGGGATAATTTTATCAATGTCCCTTAATTAATTCAGTTACCATTACACTGATCAAATTCTTCCTGGTAGTGTATTTTTAGAAAAAGCTTACACTGAATAACATTATAAACTCAGTATATTGACTACTACATGGGATAAACGGCATTCATAAGAGCGCAATATGTATTGCATTACGTTCATTGGGATGCAGTCTGTATTGCCACTAGGGTGCAGTGTATATTGTATGGTGGCCACTAGGACACAGTGTATATTGTATGCTGGCCAGTAGGGTAATTATTAATCTAAATAACATTGAGAATGATATAATATATATCATGGGGGAGAGAAATGTGTGACTATGGGGGTATAATATGTAATATGGGGAGAGTGGTGTGACTATGGGGATATAAAATATCATAGGAGGAGAGCGATGTGACTGTGGGGGTGTAATATGTGGAGAGACTGGGGTGACCATGGGTGTAATATGTTACGTGAAGAGTGGTGTGACTGTGGGGGTATAATATATAATGTATTGATATTGGTGTGACTATGGAAATATAATATGTAATATGGGGAGAGTGGTGTGACTGTTGGGTGTAATATGTGATGTGAGGAGAGTAATTTGACTATGGGGTGTAATATGTACTGTGAGGAAAGTAATGTGACTGTGGGGTGTGATATGTTATGAAGGGAGAATGTAGTGTCGGCATATTTAAATTTTAGGTAGGCGAGAAAGCTATTTTAAAGGGATAGTCACACCATAATATAAGGAGGTGGTGAAGGGATAGTCACACCATAATATAAGGAGGTGGTGGTGGGATAGTAACACCATAATATAAGTGAGTGGTGGTGGGATAGTCACACCATAATAAAAGGAGGTGGTGGGCAGATAGTTACACCATAATATAAGCAGGTGGTGGTGGGATAGTCACACTATAATATAAGAGGGTGGTGGTGGGATACGGATAGTCACACCATAATATAAGGGTAGGGGGAGTGGATTAGTCACACTGTAATATAAGCGGGTGGTGGTGGGATAGTCACACTATAATATAAGAGGGTGGTGGTGGGATACTCACACCATAATATAAGCAGGTGGTGGTGGGATAGTCACACTATAATATAAGAGGGTGGTGGTGGGATAGTCACACTATAATATAAGAGGGTGGTGGTTGGATAATCACACTATAATATAAGGAGGTGGTGGTGGGATAGTCACACTATAATATAAGAGGGTGGTGGGGAGATAGTCACACCATAATATAAGGGTAGGGGGAGTGGATTAGTCACACTGTAATATAAACGGGTGGTGGTGAGATAGTCACACTATAATATAAGAGGGTGGTGGTGGGATAGTCACACCATAATATAAGCAGGTGGTGGTGGGATAGTCACACTATAATATAAGAGGGTGGTGGTGGGATAGTCACACTATAATATAAGAGGGTGGTGGTGGGATAATCACACTATAATATAAGGAGGTGGTGGTGGGATAGTCACACTATAATATAAGGGGGGTGGGGAGATAGTCACACCATAATATAAGGGAGTGGTGGCCACACTATAATACAAGCGGGTGGTGGTGGGATAGTCACACTATAATATAAGCGGGTGGTGGTGGGATAGTCACAGGGCCGGATTGAGGGCCATATGGGCCTGGGGCTGAAGGGCCCACGTTTTATGGTATGCTTTGGAGGAGGATGTCAGTGCCTGACATTTATCCTTATGCACTGCAGTGTGTGGGGGCCTATTTTCAGATGGAGGCCTGGGGCTGCAGTCCCATTATCCCCATTGTTAAGCTGGCTCTGGATAGTCACACTATAATATAAGCAGGTGGTGGGATAGTCACACTATAATATAAGCTGGTGGTGGGACAGTCACACCATAATATAAGAGGGGGCAAGAGACTGTCCAGTTTACATTTTGTAATTACAGGAGCCTATCAGGGTTTGTACATGTTTCTATTCCCTAAGACTGATATCTTGTCACATCTCATCATATTTGTATATAGACAAGTGTGGATCTATCTGACAGATTGAGAATACCTGGGCTGGATTTCACAAAGCATCAGTGGTATAGACAGACATAGGCGGAATTGAGGTTCAGAAACTAGCAGAACCCTTGTGGGTAAAATTAAACTAGGTCTCATCCTAGTGAATTTTCCCTTAAACGTACATACCTTAATTGTCCAAAAAAACAAATGCACAATGGACGTGTGTGATTATATTTAAAACTTTTAGATCAAAAAGGACCAGGATTAAAGACTAACCAAAGAAAAAATACATACACAACCACCCAATGATGATTTAACCAGTGATGTTCTAACATACAGAAGAGAAGCCGATGCAACAAAAGGAAATATTTTATTCCGCTTTAGTCTGTCTTGGTTGTGTTACTGTACAGTGTGAGTAAATAAAGCAATGCTATAAACAGAGTTCTCAGTATTTGTGCCAATACAACTATTTATCCCATTTTCTTAGATGTTTAATGATCTGGAAAACATGTTTTTTTTTATTCAAACAGTTTTTTATTGAATTTTTTGTCAGCAATATACAAGTTACAGTAACTTCATATTACAATAAAGCATATAGTATAAAGAAAATATCTGGAAAACATGTTTACATCCAAGCAAGGGGCACTTACAAAAGAACAAGTAAAATGATCTGTAAATAGGAAATAAAAAAGTGTAACCTACAAAAGTGTTGGTTATAATATTGCACTTTATAATACTTGAGTTCCCATTGCTACTGAACTAAAAGTCATCGCATTCTATGCATATCATGACAGCTGGTCAGTGGCAGATTACACAGTCGTTGTAAGTGCATAGGTTGGTAATATAATAGGAGATACACCTCTACTTACATGCAGCCTTCCATGTAATCATTGTGTAAAGAGTATTACAGGGGAAAACATATCCTTCATTCTAATAAACGTAATGATAAAGCATGGCACAAATGAATGTGATCATGGATCTAATCTAATGTAATACACAAACAACATCCTCGCCAGCGAGATCATACATAATTCTGTCAGATCCATGTTCTGAGACTATACATGCAGCCTGCAATGGAAAGTGTGCGCCTACCTTGCATATCAGCCCGGAAATCACACAGACAACTGACTGATCCTATTCACAGCCTGTGTTCCGCGATCTAACGCGCTCTCTCTGATCTGTCCTGATGCTGTCGGGAGGCAGATCGCGCAGGCAGCTCAGATCCCCTTCTTCATGCAGGCTGCTCAGATCCCCACTCTATACAGGATGCTCAGATACCCCAGTCCATCCAGACAGCTTAGATCCCCCTCTCCATGCAGACTGTTCAGATCCCCCTCTCCATGCAGACTGCTCAGATCCCCCTCTCCATGCAGACTGCTCAGATCCCCTTCTCCATGCAGACTGTTCAGATATCCCACTCTATACAGACGGCTCATATCCCCCACTCCACGCAGAGTGCTCAGATCCTCCAGTCCTTGCAGGCTGCAGGGCAAGGAGCATAGAGCCCCAGGCGGGGAAACACGTGATGTTAGAAATACAACCACCAACACAACTTAGGTTGTTGTAACCTCTCAATGACAAGCAGTGAAGGAGCCTCAGCCTGACACTTCCATGCTCCACACCGCATACACCCTCCCAAGACCCTGCTTCTCCCTGCCAGCTTCCAGAGACAGCAGCATCCAACTGCTCAGACGCCTGATTTACCAACGCTGCCTCTGAGCAAGTTGTACTACTCTGTGATGTGGAGCCTGGATAGACACTAGGGTTATACTCAGCCAATTCTTTTATATGTAAAAGATCATTTTAATCATAATAACTAATGAAATATAAATGTCTTATCCACAAACTACTGGAACTCATTCCAAAACCACAATAAAAAGGAGAAAAATGGCTGAATTACTAGATTTATATTTATGATACAATATACCTCATATTAGATGCTCAGTGTAATGGGTTACTGCACACATTAGACTATGCCCACAGCCCAGACAATTCTGTCTTCAGATGCACAGCTTTTCTTAGTAAATTGATCAGATACTGGACCCGATCCAGATTTAATAACATCAGCCTATTTAGTCCGTGCGTAAGTCAGAATTTGCAAGCACGTGCATGTAGCAGATGTAACTGAACTCTGGATATACAGAACAGGTTTCCATCCGTTCAGAGTTATGTACATTACATGATAGTCCTGCGTATGTTAGATTATATGCAGTGTGGGCAGGGGCCAGCGATTAAATTGTACAGCAGGGGCTGGTTTAGGCACTTCTGTACGTCAGAATTCCACACGTCTTGCTGGTAAGGTCAGGGACAATTTTAGACAATTTTTCTCTAGGGAAAAGGCAGCGATTGGTCTACTGTTGGGACCAATAATCCTGGCAGAAGATGGAGGCCCATGTTTAGTGTGGGTAGCTGAGTGGCTTTGCAAAAAATATCAGCAGCTAATGCCCAATATTTGCCTAAAGATCAAATAATCAAACCCGAGCGTTGATTACTGCAGGTTTGGAAAATCCATTTTGACTACAGTAATTATTGACCAGTTCACCCAAAAATTTGATGATCAGGTGCCCTTTCTCAAACTTCACCCAAACCCACCAGAGAACACTTCTCACTCACTCACTGGAGGCACACACTACCACACACATATACTAGGATTCATTTTTTTGTTAGCAACCAATTAACTGGCCTTGTCCAGGAATCAAACTTATGACCTGAGTGCTGTGAGGTACAAATGCTACTCACTGAGTCACAGTGCTTCAGCAATTACTGCCAGTTTATAAAATACATCCTGACCACTCACTACAGCAATTATTGGCCCTATGATTGGACTGATATCGCTGTAGTGTATGGCTAGCTTAACTGGTACTTGCAAAATAAAGGTTGAGAACCGCTGATCCACATGGTTAAGATCTCTGACTGGTGGCTCAGTAGTTAGGATTACTTACTATGATGAATTTTCTAAATCTCCATTTTGAAATGATTTACCGCTAAATTGGCTTCTGATTGAAGCTTCTCCACTGTTTTACTGTGTGTTTGCCCGTGGTAGGTAAATGAGATTATAATCTCCATTGTGGGATAGAAGTCTCTAGCCGTACTGTGCCGCTGAACATTTGGCACGTTAAGTAATAAGACTATTCCCTTGCTCGCAAAGCGCTTTGCGCTCTCATCAAACCAGCGCAAGTGACAAAGATCATCATGATTTACTGACTAAGGGGAACAGCTCTGTCTGTCAAGGAGATGCTCTGTGTAATGCAAATCAATTTCAATTCAGTGAAGGAGCTGGAACAAGCGACACACACTGTACAGTCTATTCAGCAAAATGTCACTTCTGGGTTCTATGGCTGAAAGAAAATCAAACTAATACTTATGTCGCCAATATTCCAAACAAACTTTAAAATGGGTAGAAATAGTTAAAAGGAAGGGAGGTCAAGCAAATAAAAGCAAAATAAATATAAAATGTAAAATAAATTGTAAAATTCCCATCTAGTAAGAAAAACAAAATTAAATATATAAAAAATGTCGGGTTATGAAGCATAAAATGGAAGACAACATATAATAATGGAATGGATCTTGGGCCGGATTCACATTAACGGACGTATAGCATATACGTCCGTAGTTTACCTTTTTTTGCTACTGCGCATGCGTAGTTCATTTTTTACGTAATCTACGTATCTTTTCGTTACATTGATTGTGTATTTACTATATGTCCGGTAGTGTGAATCCGGGCCCTTGGCTTTAATTTTTGATGCAATTTGTGGATCACCCCCCCCCA
>WWET01000465.1:188454-198578 GCA_011038615.1 Limnodynastes dumerilii | reverse complement strand
GGATCAACATATGGGGCATATCGGCTCTACAATTATTACCGGCCGTCAGATACACACTAAGAGCTCTCTTAAGGACACGTATGAAGTCCCATCAGTGTCAATGGAAAGCAGCCCTAAGGAGCGGGAATGCTATTAGAAATTGTGGGGTCTCAGGACGCCGTGGCGCTCACCCCCCTATGTGACGTCTCATATAGGTGAACAGCTGCGGACCTGCTAGAGAGATTCAGAGACGGCTGATGCATAGGGTGCTAAACACACAAACAGGACCGGAGATCCATAGGTGTAGACTTGTTGCACAGACTTCTTGTGTCCTCTCCCTCACGCACTCTCCTGTTTTTAGGTGCCTAATGGCGCTTACATGTTCCATAGGCAGCCTGAACTAACCACTTGTATGTTGGAAAAATAAGCACAGAAAATCGCCAGCCCCCCTCCCTGGTTAATTTACTACTCTGCGGTCTTTAAAGACCACACATAGTCAATCTACGTGTCTAAGGGCTACATAGATTGCGCAGTCACATGTGTACTCCCTACCTACAGAAAAATATGCACCTAAGAAGCTGAATCAGGGCCACAATTAGAATAGTAAATACCATTACTACTTTATTGCTTTGTATTGTAAAAACAACATTATTTGCGTATAACCCTCAAAAGTTTGTTAAAACTTGTTACATGGCCCCCGGCTAAAATAATTGCCGCCCCTGATCTGCACACACTTGCTTGTCATGGTTCTATATATAAAAATCATGGTTATTTTAAATGCTGAAAACATACAACAAATCATACCAGAAAATGTAGCGTCACCAGACATTAATAACTGCGCCGGCCACAGCATCTGAGCTGATTAAAGATAGATTCTAGCTCATAGCAGGCATTACAGAATGTTATACATTGCTCATCATACTCACATACACAGCAGAGTGTTTCTTAGCATTCATGGTGTAAATATCGCCAGACTTTGTCATGTTAATGACATCTTTTTTTTTCCAACAAAAACACATTCTCATGACTTCAGCAGCTTAGGAAAAATCATTAACGGTCCCTCCTTCCCTTACAGCTGATGGAACGGTTTACCTATAAAATGCAGTCATCCCATAAAAACGCAGGTGTGTGCTCCATACATGAATGACTATGCCAGAGTATAGGAGGAAACCTGATATTTATCGTGCTCTCCTGTGTTTCTTCTTCTGGCTGCTCTTGCTGATCTATGATTGTGGACTCCATGGTAACCACAGTCATATAGCACATGAAAATGAGTGATGATCTACAGTAGGTAGATTGGAGGAATGGTCAGAAGTGTGACAACTCTGTTTAATGCTAAAACATGCAAAATCATGCACTTGGGGACAGAAAACCCCAAAAAACGAAATATATAATTATTGACACTACGTTAGAAACTGAGGACGAAAGGTATATAGGAGTCAAGGTTTCATGTCACTTGAAGGCAGCCAAGCAATGTAACCAAGCTAATCAGAGAAAGACAAGATATAGGGGCTGATTCAGAGTTACACATCCACCTTTTTTTTAGGTGGAAGTGTATAGCTCAGCTAAACCATTTTTCAAAGTAAGGTGTGTTGATTAATTAAAACCAAAAATTGCATGCATGGAAAATTCTTTACTTTTACACATATAACTAAAATACTGCACTAGCTTTATGATTATTCTATTAAAGAGAGTTGAGCTAAGAAACTTCACCTCCTAATTTTAATTCTGGTTTTACAATATAAATCTGCCTCCCCTTGCAGCTCAGCATGGTATTGCTCAGGTCTACACTTGTATGTGTAACTCTGATTCAGCCCCATAGAGAAGTAGTCTATCTAATTGGCGCTAATTGATATCCACTCTCAATGAATTAATTAGCGAAATAGCTGCTACTTGATAGAGAAACCTAACTCTATAGACAAAGCATACAAACAAACAAGAGCGCTTGAATCACTAAAAAGACATTTTTATTTAAAAAACTATTCTAAAAATTAAATAAATATGAATATATTCATATTTATTTAATTTTTAGAATTGTTTTTTAAATAAAAATTTCTTTTTAGTGATTCAAGCGCTCTTGTTTGTTTATATGGTCAGAGAAAGGCAAGTCAGATGCTTTGTTGCATAGGAAGAAGAAGGAGAGAACTAGTAATGCCACTGTATAGGTCATTGGTACAACCTTACCATAGGTGTCAGAACAGAGGGGTAGGGAGGTTGCAACTAAACTGACCCAAATATAAAGGGGGCACCATCCAGTGGTGTCATAGTGGGTGGTTGCCGGCAGAGGATTGCACAGAGACAGTGCCAGACACTGTCTGTCCTATCCTCTGTCAGTGTCTCCTCTCCTCCGTGGCAGCAGCTCCTTCCCATCTGAGTGACGCTGGTGTGACTCCCAAGGTCATGTAAGCGTCATTCAGTGAGCAGAGTGCGTGCCACGAAGGAGAGGAGAAGAAGCTTCAGCAGGGTAAGTTTGGAAATTGGGAGGTGAGGGGCGCAAAGAGGAGGGCTAAATTCTTGCCCCCTCCAACAAAAAATGCTGTGACGCTCCTGAGCCTCACCTAGAATACCATGTTCAGTTCTGAAGGCCATATCTCCAGAAATACATACATACATCACAGGTGCCAAGACGGTAGTATGGGCAGGACTTGCACTGCCTGAACTCCTGCCCCTGCCTGGCAATGCTGCAATTCCAAGTATTACCAATAATGGGATGGGATTTGATAGCACAAATACACAATCAATTCCCGGCCATCCTTAGCATCGCACCATTGGAAAGGAGGGAGGGCAGGAGTTTGATTAATACTACACCCAAAAGAGTCAGCTATTTAATGCGCTGAACATCCATTCATGAGAATTCGGCCTGGCCATTCACTAAGAAGTCTTTAGTATCCTGTCTGCTTCTTGTGGCTGACTATTGCTAATAATGAATGAATGAATGAATATTTTTCAGAGTTGTGTTTTGCCTTTTTTCTAGTGATCTTGTGCCTGAGTCTAGGCAGACCTGCTACACTACACTGGCATATTGGAAGTGGTTCAAGGAGAGTTTTACTCTGTGCTTTTTCAAAGGACCTTTGTTTTGTTGTGAAAGGCGTTTTATCCTGTGTCTCTCACACTGGGCCGCTCAGCGCATGCTTCTCTCTGGTATAAAGCATCAAATCCTCAATAGCCTGAAGCAGGAAAAACAAATGAATTTAATCTAGACGTATTGCATACCACAGTGTTACTGACAGAGAGCCAGAAGTGTCAGAGGAGCCTCTCCTTACCCCTGACTGGTCTCTCCTTGTCAGTAAGAGGCATCTAAACAATCTGATTAATGGTTATCACCAGACATCCATAAATAAATGTTACTGAGGGCCCAACATGCAGAGTGATTGGTGGATAGAGCTGACTGTTCATCAGAGGTTACAGGTTCCCTGCACCAACCACACGTCACGATGACTATTCCACAACCTGATTCAAATTCTAAATGGTGAAAGTGAAATAGCATTGGCTCGCTGACCAATCAGCATGTTCAAAGCCTGTCTGTCTGGAGAATGACCAATGCCAACCACTAATCAGAGAACCTGGAGCATTCTACTGTGTACAACTCTTGGTGCTGCCAACCATTCTGTCCAGCCCAGAGAGATTTCGAGGACCCAACGTAATCCATATGGGTAGATACTGTTTGGTAATCAGGCATTTATTTGGAGACTAATTTTACCCTCAGAGATTTGAGTCAGCATTATAAGAGGTGATGTCACCAGACAGTTAGGGAAATGTCCACTGTCTTACACTGGAGCACATAAAGCAGGGTTGCCGACTCTCCCGGAATATCCGGGAGACTCACAAAATTTGGGCAGTTCTCCCGGTATCCCGGAAGAGCCAGCAAATCTCCTGCAAGTCCTGACCCCCTAATAAACTCTATTGTAATCCCTAGAGTAAATGTGCATACACACTATACAATTATCTGGCAGAATATTTGAAAGATCTGGCAGATTATCTGAAAGATCTGGTAATGGATGAGAGCAAATGGTATTGTCAGTTGCTCCCATCCATTACCAGATTTTCATTCCAACAGCCAGATCTTTCAGATAATCTTCCAGATAATTGTATAGTGTGTATGCACCTTTACTAGGGATGGGCAGGAACTTGATGATGTAATCAAGCTCCACCCACCCCCAAATACACTAGAGCTCAAAATATGATTGACAGGGGGGGGCTTAATGATGCGATTTGCATGAATTGTGTCATTAAGCCCCGCCCCTTGAAGGTATCAATGTCTTCCCTCCGGGATCTCCCGGATGAAAGCCTTAAAAAATCGGCAACCCTGATATAAAGCAGTGGATATATACATGGGGCCAGATTTACTAAGCTGTGGGTTTGAAAAAGTGGAAATGTTGCCTATAGCAACCAATCATATTCTAGCTCTCACTTTCCTATTACATATTAGATAATGTCAGCTATAATCTGATTGGTTGCTATGGGCAACCTCTCCACTTTTCCAAACCCGCAACTTAGTAAATCTGGCTCATAGTGTTCATAGCATAGTGGCCTGCAAAACAGGGTCAGCACTATGGCCCGTATTTAGAGTACCGGATATATAACATATACGTCTTTCAGACCGCATTTACGCAATCTACATAAGAAAAAGATACGTAGATTCCGTAAAAAAATGGTTACGCATGCGCAGTAGTAAAATTCGCTAAACACCGGACGTATATGTTATACATCCAGTACTCTGAATACGGGCCTATATATGTCAGCCTTCCTCTGGACACAAAGGTTTTCTGTTCTATTGTCTTTACTTACAGAATGTAAACCTGTTGCTTCTATTAAACAAAACAATACAAAACCGTGCCCGCTAGAAGCTCATTCCCGCTACTAACTTCCAGCACTTGTGGCTGCCTGTGGTTTGTCCAGAGCGTGCTTATTATAAGGAGCATTCTGACATGGACAGCACACTGTGTACACTACCCACAGCATGGAAAGTGGGTGAGTCAGGAGAGCTGATAACAGTAAATGCATCATTAATGAACAGGAAGGAGGAGGAAGAGGAGGAGGAGGAGGGCTGGGCGCGACATACACAACAGGTGTAATGACCTGAACCTGTGCGTCTGTGTTTGCATTAAAGGGACAGTGACACATAATTGGACAACACGTCAACTATAACCTGTGCTTCAAATCCCAGCCTGCAGCAATATGTTTTACAATGTACAATAAATACACACCACGGGCCTGACCCAGACTTAATGGCGACAGCCAATTTACATGAAGCATGCAGAAGTCTGGCTGTGGGAACGCACTGCGCATGTGCGTGACAGATATTACGCATCATTACTCTGATCGTACGTAACTTCGTACCATAGGTCGTGTCACCCCCACAATGGGCTGGATCCAGACTTAAGTAAGTGCTTGAAATGAGTTACTCCTGGGCTAAACCATGGTGATTTCAGGGGGAGTCAAGGTAATTGTATTCTTTGCATGCAGGGATATATCTTTGAATTGCTTACTGCACACAGATACTGACCAGCTTTACTATCACACTGTTATTTACACTTGGGATAGGACACATCACCTCTCAACTCTAATACTGTTTGCAACAGATGAAATATGACTCCCCTGCAATCACCATGGTTTATCCCAGGAGTAACTCATTTCAAGCACTTACTTAAGTCTGGATCCAGTCCATTGTGGGCGTAGGGGAGGCATTTAAATTATACCGCATGGGCGGGGTTAGGCACTTATGTATGATAAGGTATCACGTACGACTAGAGATACGCAAGGAAAAGTTAAGGCAGGTTGTGAACAGGTAAGTCAGATAGGTTACGTGTGTGAGAGAGGGGAGCCAGGGGGCTATGCGTAACTTAGGTAAACCGATCTTATGTCTGGATCAGGCCCATGTCCTGATTAATGTATATTCAATATACAGGCATATAATAGCGCTATTACCTGTGAACAATTAATACAAGAAGAATGACAATACACATAAACAACTCACATCAACTCTATTTGTATAACATGACTTCAGTACCTTTATATTTAATTACTATTACGTATATAGCTTTTAAATATGTAGTAAACCACAGTGACTGCACCAGAGCACTATTATAAGGACTGAAGGGGATTTCTAGCTATCCAAAACAGAGAGAATAGTGAACCTCAAGGGGAAATATATGTAAAGAAATCTTTTATATCTGAATATTTGATATCTGTGCTAGCAAAAAACAACTAAATAGTCCATAATGTTAGAGTGGCAATAAATGAAGAAAAAAAAATGGATTATTCATCAATCCTAGCAAAACCAATAATTCATCACTGTCGCCAGCATGGCCGCCCAGCTATTAATCTGGCTGCGTTCGATTGGTGCTCAGACAGAATCCTCCTGTCTGTAATGTATCCCAATAACTTAGGACCAAACCTATGCGTCCAACATGGGGGCATTTTCCAATTGCTAGGATAGTGAAATGACATTTTTTGTCACGTAACTCAATCTCCGTACAGTTCTGTGTCTGCAAAATCCACATTTCCGTATATTTCTTGGTTACGATGGGTTTTCCGATGGCAGTATGGGTGCGGGTGATAGGGGGAGGGGGATGGATGCTAATTGGACAGTATAGGATTTCGTCCTATCCAAATGTCTAATCCGTCCCCATGTGAGGACAGATCTGAAATATTAACGTATAGGTCTCGGTTCGGAAATCTGTGTAAGCGAAAGGAGTATATCAGCGCGGGAGAACTCCGTGCATGAGAGAATACGCAATGTGGGGTAGGGGGAGGCATTGAAATTATACAGTATGGGCTGGGTTAGGCACATCCGCATGTACATGCGCTAAATCTACACAACGATACACACAGAGAAGTTAAGGAAGGCTATGGGATGCAGAAGTCAGCTAAACTGCATTGGTCAGAGGGGGGCGCCATGGGAGTGCACTCGCCACATAAGTGCAGACTTTTGCTATTCCGTGCTTCTTGAAGCACTCCTAAGTCTGAATTCTGTCCACAGACAGGAAATCTGTGGGGCAAGAAAAAAAAAAAACACAACACCTTTCCTGTACAACTACACTGTTACTGTGACACTGTTCTGTGCATGTCCATGAATCCCCTAAGACAATCTTCTGTATAAGGAGACCTGTATAGGTTGCCCTTTAAGAGCAGTGACTTGCAGTACAGGGTAGACCCATGCAAAGGACACTAAACACAAGCCACCGTCCTGGCTCAGAGACAGAGCGAGAGTTAATGAATAAATAAGCAGAATCCGAGGCACTCACCCTTATGTCTCCATTGACCGCCCTGGGAGTGTGGTTAAACGCGTGAGCTGGGTCTTTGTTGTAGACTTTGAGGAAGGATCTGTCTTGAATATTCCTGAAAACAAAAGCAATGGATATCTGTAGCAGATGAAAAAGACCCTTTAAATCATGTTCAGTGATATGTGCTTTTCAGGCAAAGGATCTATAGCAGAGACATGGAGCAGACAGAATGAGCTGAAGCAGTTGTAACTTCCAGAGAACTTCTAGTCTGTCCAAACAACTCCACACCCTGTGGAATCAGGTGGTGCAGCGCTCAGCAGACTGTAATATGAATAAAAAGCAAACCAAGGAAGAAGCAGAAACATTTAACCATAAACTCTCCTAGGTTTGCTTTCCATTCACTTGCCTCTCTGTCAATACCTATCAAACACAGGATATGTAACACACAGCTGTTTACTGAGCAAAACGCACCAGTGGCCGTTACAGTCTCTTCTTTGTTTAGCATACTCCATGCATTTGGTTCTAGGGAGCTTGCAGAGGTGGCAGACCTGCTAAAAAGCCAACTTACACTGAGACTCCCCTGCAATCTTTAGCTCTCTTTTGCATTACAGCCTCCAGACATCCTGCAGATCGCCTGCCAACCCAGTGTCAGCTTCTGCAAAGCAACCGGACAGATTTTTCCAGGGTAAAATTTAATCAGCTCCAAGAAAGAACAAAGAAATAAAAAAAGGCTAGGTTTTCTTCAAACGCCTTGAGGAGAGACATTCCTCCTCAGATGCGAGCCAGTGGATTAATACACTTTCTAAATGAGGACTGAATTCCATTGCTCCAGGTGCAAAGACAGAGTACTGTGGGCTGAGCTTAACCAGGGAGATTATGTTCCGGAGGGGGGAGAGGGAGAATGTTTGGGCTGTTCCTATTTCTAAAGCTTTCTTTTCTTTTCAGTTTCAAATAAAATGTTTTAGTTTTTTTTGTAATGAAATGGACTTGGGAGTTTTAAAAACTTTTCTACATTATATATGGCTTCATACAGTGGCGTAAGTTCTACCCAGGCGCCCGGGGGAATGGTCCTGACGTGATGTCATGACAACGCACAGTGCATTCCTGAGAAGAAGTAAGGTTAATCCTTTTAGTTACATTACTGGTTTGGGCCCATTACCGGAGGCTTTAGGAGCCAAATCCAGGACCGGTCACTGCAGAGGGGGACAATAGAAGTGCCCACCGGCGGGATACCGCCTGGAGCTCAGAGCATTCATTGCCTCTACTTCCGTCGCTGGCTTCATAGATTTGGATAGATAAGATTACAGCACAGTTGACACAAAATTAAGGTGGTAGAACTAGTATAATATCAGGAAGTGGTGAGAGGAAAACACAGTGCAAGCAGTAACCATAATAAAGCAAGGCTTGTGATTGGTCCTCCCACTAACTGGATGTAGGAATTATCCTGTGCAGTGTATAATTCTTATGAATTCAAAAGTTTATGACATACATTAGAAGAAAGATTGCCATAACTAGTATACAACATTAGAAGCAACAACCAGTGTTTCAGCAATAAGTATATTCAGTATATATAACAAGGGCGGTAACTACCAATGGTGCATGGGCACTGCACCGGGGCCTGGAGGAGAGAGGGCCCATGACAGCCACCCACCCTACAACCATGGAAGAAACTGTCAGCAACTGGCAGCTTGATCAGTGCTCAGCACTTTGAGTGCTGAGCACTGCTTATAAATACACTGCCAGCCGCTGACCGCATAGTACTGCTGTACCAGGAGGAGACGAGCACTAAGCTGTCAGCTAATGGAAAATTATTTATAAACAGTGCTCAGCAGTCACAGACTAAGGGTCAGATTCAGAGGTCTGTACGTCAGACCAATTCCATAGGCGGCTTGTTGAATTCAGCTGATTTTCTGGTAGATGTTACAATATGGATCTCCAGGCCTAGATATCTATTGTACACTGAGTCGCATCCACTCTGCCCGTCTAAACTTCGTAAAATGGGTAGGGGGGAGCATTTAAATTGTACACTCGGGGTGGGATTTAGTATTTCGGATCTGCGCGGGTGCCTTAAGGCTGCATAACTGACCTAAACTCTGCACGAGAGCGGGGAGTGACAGGGAAGTTCATTCCCCTTCTCTGCCGCCAGATCTCTGTGTGTGCGGTACCCGGTGATCACTGTCTAAGCTGAGAGCTGCTGGCAGCTGTCCGCACAGGAGCAGCCTGGCCATTTTGCAGTGCCCGACCTCAATAGTTTTACAGACACACACACACACACACACACACACACACAGCGTTATGTCATATACCTTCCTGTGAAACTGTTCTATGCATGTCCGTGAATCCCATAAGACAATCTTGTGTATAAGGAGACTTATATTATTATTATCGCTTATATATATATAGCGCCATAAATTGTCCGCAGAACTTTACAGAGAACGTTAGACATTCACGTCAGTCCCTGCCCCTATTGGAGCTACATACTAAGGTCCCTAACACATTTATACATGGGTTAATTTAGTCAGCAGCCAATTAACCTACCAGCATGTTTTGGTGTGTGCCAGGAAGCTGGATCACCCGGAGGAAACCCATGCAGACACGAGGAGAACATACAAAGTCACAGATAACCACACAGATAAGGCCTAGTACTGGAAATGAACTCATGACCTCAGCACTGTGAGGCACAAATTCTACTCACTGAGCCACTGTGCTGGTATATAATTCACTGTCCTGGATCAGAAACAAAGCAAGAGTAAATGAACAAATAAGCAGCATCACAGGCAATTCCTGATGTCAGCCCTGCTGCCATACATTCACTAGCAAGTAAATAAAGCTGGAAAAGTCCCTAAGATGTTAAAAACATAACAATCTAGCATAACTAACTACCAAGGCCTTTCACACCACAGGGGGCAGCAGCATCCT
>WWET01000465.1:160203-177725 GCA_011038615.1 Limnodynastes dumerilii | reverse complement strand
TATATTGGATAAATATTCAGTCTCCAAAACTGGTTCTCTGTCTGGAGCGCTGTTGCTCCGTCACCTGGCTATGTGAGACCTACTTAGCATTCCTCACTTTTCATCCATTAATCAAAACAGGATTATTATTCCTGATACAACATCGGAGTATAACAAGCATGGCGTATACATGAATTTATGCATGAAAATAGCTACTCCAGATATTTAAACACCACGAAAACAGGCCCAATGTAATAGTTAAAACATTAATAACATAAATTATGCACTGATTAAAGCAGCACCATCTACCACGTTATGTCGTCGCTATCCTTGAGGGAAGAGAATAACATATGGTTACTTGGATAACTCAATAAAAATCTGCTGTCAGAGTCTGGTAACTTTTCTTCATAGAGTTGTTTTGGTTTGTTTTTGTTGAGCAACTTTTATAGATTAATAGCTACATAGAGGAAAATAATAGCATTAAGTCTTATGATATTATGAAATTACATTGTTCTGTGTATATATTATCAATTCTAATTTACTGCTATTGGTCCGGATTCACAGTTCCGTAGTTTTCTTCTTATGCACGTTGTTTAAGAATTTAGCTACTACGCATGCATAGTAGCTTATTTATGCTATCTACCTACCATTTCTACATACAGAAATAGTACGTAGATAGCATAAATAAGCTAATACGCATGCTTGGTAGCTCAATTCTTAAAACAACGTGTGTAAGACGAAAACAACGTAACTTTGAATCCGGACCATTAGGAGGTATGCTAGCAGAATTTTAAAATAGATTATTTCTCCATCTTACCATGTATTGCATGTGTTGCTATAATTACTATAGGTGACTGATCCAAGGAACTTATCCTATTATCAGTTCTAAGTAAAAATAATATTTATTTTTCCAAAAAAAGGTTATGTTCTTTAACTATGAGCCAAAGAAAACAGATACATAAAAAAAAATAAAAGGTGTTTATTTTTTTTTATCAGCAGCTAAATATATAATAGAAAAAAAAATATGATAATGTTATCATTATTTATGCACGTTTCCTAGCGTTAGGAAATAAACTAGATAAAGCATCCACAGTAATTCTTTTTACGGAGTACAAAAACGTCGCCTAAGTTTATACAATACGTTACATTCACGGAAGAAAGTCAGTTAAGGTGACTACACGATATTCATTCTGCCAGTATTTACAAACATCTGGCCAGGCATTATTCCTCGGAGACTAGAAATATTTCCAATTTTGGTAATAAAATGCATTTTTCATATCTTTCACTTTAACAATACACTTCATAAACCTACAGCAAAACCTGCAGACCATAGATCAATATGGTTTGTCTGCAGACAGCTGTGTTTTCTGGATAGCTGTGTGAGGAAGAGGATCAAAGCAAATGAAACATAAAGCAAATACTCAAACAATAATTATTTTTTTTCACAGCTGAACATCCTTCAGCCTTCTTTTTACAGCAATTATAGGCTTTAAAACTTATCTACAAATGATATAATTATTAGTTTCCTTTACTAGTTATGGTCAGAATCTGGGGTGGAAGTAGAGAAAACCTGACCACAAAGATAGGGGAGTTGGCAGACACCTTGTAGTAAAAAGGGGACAGGGGAAAGTACGGGTTTACGTGTGCGCAGGAGCGATCACCGACCGGACTGCACATGTGCAGACAGCTGTCAATGGCTGACAGGTTGCGAGATGTGACATTAGACTGTTCAATGCTGTTTCTTAGAGTTAAGCAGGGGCGGAGTCCTGATACGGCAATTTGCATGTAGCCACATTGTTAAGCCACACCCCACACTGCTGTGAATAACAGCATGAACAGTAGGTGGGGCTTCATGACACAATTTGCATCATTAAATTCTGTCGTTGTCCAAATGTAAATGGGTAGCCTGCCCAGGGTTCAAGGGGTGGTGCCCAAATTTTGGAATATTCTGGACATTCCATAAGTGTTGGTAAGTATGCATAAAATGACTTCACTAGCACTCAAACATTGTAAGACATGCCCAAGAATAATTCTGCCACTCCCTCCAAGTGCAAAACTACCAATCAAGTGTCAGGACTGCACCAACCAATGGGAATGGGAACCTCGGCGGTATAGGCGGGTAAAGTGGAATGTTATGTTGTGGGGCATGGATGGTTAGGGTTGGGCTGTGGGGCATGGAGGGTTAGGGTTAGGCTTCGGGGGGATTAACTGTTAGGGTTAGGCTGCGGGGCATGGAGGGTTAGGGTTAGGCTGCGGGGCATGGAGGGTTAGGGTTAGGCTCGGTTACACTCTCCGCTAAGCAAATGTCATTTCCGAAAAAGAGACATCCGAAAGTTACTTTTCGGATGTCCCTTTTTTGAATACTTACCCATTCAGAATTTATTTTAATGAATACGTGAGTATGCCGTTCGGCATACTTCACCCATTCACTTTCGCAATTACCGATATCCATCCCCCATTTGCGATATCCGTCCGCCGCTGCAATCCCCGGACCTGGAACAGGTGAGTAAATTCTCTTTGCGGGGTAGAAAGGGTGAGGGTCAGGCTATAGGGGAGGGAGGGTTACGGTCAGGCTGTAGGGGAGGGAGGGTTAGGGTCAGGCTGCTGGCTTTGGAGAAAACGGCCGATTCGAAAATCAGCCGTTCGGACCAGAGCCCCACACTCGATTAGGCTGTGGGGCATGAACGGTTAGGGTTAAGCTGCAGGGCATGAAGGGTTTGGGTTAGGCTGCAGGGCATGAAGGGTTAGGGTTAGGCTGCAGGGCCATGAATGGTCAGGGTTAAGCTGCGGGGCATGGAGGGTTAGGCTGTGGGGCAGGAACATTAGGGATAGGCTGCGGGGCATGGAGGGTTAGGTTGCGGGGCATGGAGGGTTAGGGTTAGGATGTGGGGCAGGAGCGTTAGAGCTGAAGAAGGGGAAGGTTAATTAGGCTGCGGGAGAGAGAGCATTAGGAAGGGCAATTGTTGGCAGTCTGCATTCAACAGTAATACAATGGTCTTTGGAAATAAAGTGGATAGTACCAGCGAATCACACTCATTTCTCTGGGAGAGGGTTCTGAGGGGTCTGTGCAGGATTTCCCCTGTAATTTTTCCCTCTACCTTATACTACAGAACAGAATGAACAACATCTCTCACCCACATGTAAAATGTGTATGAAGAGAACAGCCATCCATTTTACCAACAGATCTTATACTCAATGATTGATTTACTAAGAAATTCTACTTGTACATAGTTCTGACACTACTCTCATATTTACTGATAGCATGAGGGGAAATAGTAGAACAAAAGGACTTGCAATGCTAACTTTTAAGATGATTATCACAATTCTAGAGATCTTATGGAAATCTTGCTAACTACAGCAATTTAAAAAGAGCTTACATGACCTTTAGGCTAGGATTATAGAAAGGTCACAGATAGAAGTGCTGATAATTCAGAGAATGCCCGAGTTTACCCATGATACTTGTTAAGGGATTACGAAACTCAAAAGTACAAGTTGTGTTTTCTCATAACAAAATTTAACATTTAAATGGTCTCTCTGGTTGCAGGAAGATGGTGTTATTGTATATTAAGATGTATATGGAATTTCTAAAGAATACAAGCGCTATATAAATACCAATAATAAATAAGTCATTAAAAAATAATCCATATAGGTATATTGTCTTGAATAAATATTTCTAGTTCTGGTGAACAGTAGGTCTAGAGATACAATATAAATGGATCATATGCCATTCCCAGATCCCTATTATATCCTATTTATATTATAGTATGTGCCATTCCCAGACTAAAAATATATCACATAATATTACAGTATGTGCTATTCCCAGACCCATAATATATCACATTATATTATATTACAGTACATGCCAATCCCAGACTCATAATTATCCCTTTATATTATAATATGTGCCAATCCCAGATTCATAATATACCTCTTTATATTATATGTGCCTCACTATAATATGTGTCACACTCAACCATCAGAAAGACTTATGATGCATAATTCAGAAACGTTTGTAGTGCATTACGATGTGTAACTGCATGTTCATTAATGTGCTAAACGCACACATGGAGTACTTACACATTCTGAATACGTGAATGAAATTCTTGATCTGATTTAATATACTGCATCTACTGGAAACCATCGTGGGATATGCAAAAATAAATGTAGGTGTGTGAGCGCTAAAACAATATTAGAATGGTAAAAACCCAGTGTCAATATCTGATAAAATAAATAAAACAAATATATATAAATAATATAAATAAATGGTGATAATAACAAGTGAACTAGAGAAGTGAAAAAACTGAAAACAGATAATGGTTATCCCCCCCAAAAAACAACAATTGGGATTTGGGGGCTGGCAACCTAACTATGACACTCTAAAAATTCAAAGACACACAGTAATAAGAAAAAATAAATATATAAATAAACAAATACCCAGCAAGAATTCTTAGATAGAATCAAACTGTAAATGGGTCAGTGTAGTAGAAATAAGAAAACTAAAATATGACAGTGTGAATGGCAATAAACAAATGAATGGTGATAATAAAACAGTTAATATAAAAACTAAAGACCAAGGATGAAACAAGGAACAAACAACCTTGCTTGACACTCTAAATCTAAAAATTGCGCAGTGATTAAATAAAATAAAAACAAATCAGTGGATACAAATAAGATGTGTAATATAAATAAAAGGGTTGAATGAGTCAGTAGATTCCCAATATAAAACGAAAGGACTGTGTCTAAGATTGTATAACTTAATCCGGCAATGTAGATGATGGTAATAAATAAGCAACAAATTTCCCAACAGGGAAAGGTTCCGTTATCGGTACCATACACCTCTCCTGCTGTGACCTTGCAGAAGAGGGAGGCCCTAGCAGAGGAGGGAGATGATTGGCTCCACTTAAAATATTATCATTACATTATTCATATCAAAAGCATGTCAAAAGATCAAATGACCGTACCACGGCTTTTCTGGTAAGATTATTAGTTATTTAAAAAATTTATCTTAACCATATACTACACAGACGATCGATAATTGGATGATCGGGCCGTTAATCGCTGTAGCTTATGGCCAGCTTAACTGTTAGCAGTCAAGAGCCACTATTAGAAAGAGGAGGAGATGGGAAAGAGAAATTCCACTTTTTATCCCAGTATAATGACCCATTGGTATTATATAACTGTTCTGAAACCAGCCAAACATGTATTAATCCTCTATTCATAAATATTTCTAAACACAAATGTAAATATATAGAAAGCAAGGAAGGAATAAAAATGCAAACATTTTTCTGTAAAGTAAGCATACTATAATCATTTGCATTGATTTATAGAGAAATGGCAGAGCTCCATAGACCTAGAGTAATTACACTGACCAAGTCATAAACCTTTCTTGTAAATATGTTTAGATAAATGTGTACCTTTGATTTTTTTTAAATATCATAAAAGATGCAGAGAGGTCATACAGAGTACAGGGGCCCTAACATGCTCTAAAGCCTGTTTATATAACTCTGAAAGACCCGTTTAATTGCATCGCTATATGGTCCACAGCCATATTTGGACAATAAAATGCCTGTAGGTCTAATAAAAAAAGTTAATAAATGTTAATATCAAACATATTACTTTTGACCGGGCACAACAATATGTATTCCTCAAGCCAGCAGGAGATACTTAATAAATAAATATGTCCATATGTGATATATTATTAATTTTTTTTCTTTTCTGACCACGGCTGATTGTACCATGTGGTTCATATTAGATTCTGTATATATCTATGTAAGCGTGTTTGCCTTCCCTGATTGCTGTAAGATCACATTCACCTAGACTTCATATGCAGTGCCCCATCACCCATCTCACTGCTGGCCTCCGTAGGCACACACACATTTGTAAGTCCTGTAGTTGGGAATTGTGTTAGAATACATCTAGTGATAATAGTTGATTTAAATACCAGAAACATTACCAGAATCCCAGGCAATCCTCTTGCAAGGAAGGGCTCTGATATTTGCACCTCCAGCCACTAGAGGTCTCTATATTTAAACTTATTAAACTTGCCCTTGAAGTTGCCCTTTTCCAAGATAGTCAGTATAGCATCAGCTTGTTTACCTAACTTGCTTGAGTACTGACCTGGCAAACATCTGACTACCTGCTTGTGTACCGACCTGGAAAATGTCTAACTAACCACTTGGGGCTTGATCCAGACTTAAGTAAGTGCTTGAAATGAGTTACTCCTGAGGTAAACCATGTTGATTTCAGGGGGAGCCAAGTTATTTGTATTCTTTGCATGCAGGGATATATCTTTGAATTGCTTACTGCACACAGATACTGACCAGCTTTACTATCATACTGTTATTTAGACTTGGGATAGGAAACATCACCTCTCAACTCTAATACTGTTTGCAACAGATGAAATATGACTCCCCCTGCAATCAACATGGTTTAGCCCAGGAGTAACTAATTTCAAGCACTTACTTAAGTCTGGATCCAGCCCTTAATGTGGGGCTTGATGCCTTAAATTATGTTATCCCTTTCCTGCCATTGTTAAATGTTGCTATTCACAGCACTGAGATGTCATAGCTCCACCCTCTGTGCAGGCTCCTCCCAGCAGCTGGGCAGGTGAGTAGGGACTCCGGCCAACAAAATTTCCTAATGACACTCGGCCTGATTCAGATCTCCGCCCGACTTCCATGCACAGGGAGATCTGTTGGTCCGCATGCAAGAGGGGAATGCACGCCCCTGTCACTCTCCTCTATCATACAGAGTTCTGGACACTTACATGTCAAGGACCCTACCTTAACTTATCTGCACAGATCTGTGTCCGTGCGGAACTGCTGCCCTACGCCCCCGACCCTTCATTAGCATGCAGAAGTAAAGGGCTTCCACAGATCTTCTTCCGCACAGAGTTATGACACGTAACATGTGGCATGGACAAGAAACATGCATTAAACGTCCCATGCATGATTTGTGTGACCTTCCTGCGACACTCACCCCACTTAACACTAACTTAACCAACTATAGTAAAGAACACAGACAACTTTGTTGGGAAAATTGAAGTTTATATATATATATATAACTTTACTGACTAAATAGATTGGTTATGACTGCTATTAAATTTATTGATCCAAAATACCTTAAGGGATTAGCTTTAAATTGAATTTGATGGGGGCCAAGAAAGCAGGTATCAAAGGAAAAGAATCATGCATATACAAATCACATTTGACACATATACATAACAGTAAATTGTTAGAAAATCTATGAACAGGATTCTTAGCCAAATGGCAACCACATCCTAAATACAAACAACAGCCTTCGGCACAGCGTTTCACTCAAGCACCACGCGAGGCCGACCATATAGACGTGTCTACAGCCTTAGGCAAACAATCACCACCAGCAAAAAACCTCCATATAAAAGCAGTTACATCTTGTAACTACTGAACTAAGCCAACAGGTGCGCAATACCAAAGATAACAAACGATGAAATACCATATATATAACAAATCTGCTTTCCGTCAACAGCAGGGGAACCCATACTAACCACCATTGACCGAGAACAAAGTCGAAACCCAACAAAAAAGGGAGGGGAGGGGTGGGCATATCCAGAGAAGAAAAGAGGACGTCTCAAGGTCCTGCATGGTTTTATGAAAACCACACAGACCTCAGCTCCTCCCATCTCCTACTAGGACCAATTAACTGCAGGCAAGGTGAGTGACAGCATTCGGCCCACCCACACAGAGTTTCATTTTGCTCGGACGGATTGTTAACCCTCCGTTTCTCAAGTCCTTTTCTGTGCGTAGTTATGAATCAGGTCCACTGAACTCCATCTTTGCCGGCACCACTGACTACATGTAACTTTACCTCAGATATGTTTCATTTAAAAACGCTCCTGTGATTAAACATACAATTTGGAAAATGTCAAAAGCAAATCTTTGTAAATGTTTACATTGTACACTTGAACACTCTTCCTCCCAAGCTTTCACCAACAAGAATATAAACCAAAAGCCATAATAGCAATATTCTGCACCTCTTTCTTTACTTCACTAGCCCTGTGGTACAGAGATAATTCTTTGAAATAAATTGTGTTTCCAAGCCAAACTCATCAAGCCCCACCAGCCGATGATATGGTGAATTTACTCGGAATTTACTACTAATCCCTGTTTCAAAGGGAAAAAAAAGCCGGCTCTCACAATGGGTCACGGATATATAAAAGAAGGTTATCGTGCACTAATGTTTATAGCTTGTTCTGCATTTGTTCTGGGCCCACGTAGAACATTTTTCTAGTAAAGCAGGAATCAATTTAACATTTAATACCCTCAGCCAATAAAGACTTTTTTTTTAATAGGGCTCAATCTGTCAGGCCTGACAAAATACGTTATTAGCAGCTATTTGAAGCCCTGATATATTGTTCCTGTTTCCTAAAGCATGGGATCAAGTGATTGCTTTTAAATTTTCTTGGAGTTTCAAAAAGTAATGGGTAGGATTTTAGTTACAGGTATTACACGCAGTACCCCGGTCATACTGAAAACAGCTTTTTGGGATTTAGAACAACAAAAACAGCATTATCCTCTGCCTGTTATGTAATAAAAGATTAAAGGATTGTGGTGTGGATCCAGAGCGCAAGCATTGTTGTTTGTACCAGCGTGTACAACTGACTTACACTTATCTCTGAAGTTTCTAATCCCCAGCTATAATGTTTTCACCCAATCTTCGAAGGAAGCAAATCTTTGTCTTTTGTGTTACTTGTAGCAAGGTCTCTGATAACATGTCTTTATTTCAAATGGAATTTATATGAGTTAATATAAGATGTGTACACCTTAAATGCAAAGACCTGTTAGAAGCATACTTGCAAACGTTTTAATTCATTCGACGGTCCAATGCATTAAGCCACACCTCTTTATGCAGATTTATGCCGCTCACGCACTTCACTATTATTATTATTTAGAAATAGATTTCTATAAAGTGCCATAATATTACGTAGCATGTTACAATTTTAAACACTCGTTCACATCAGTCTCTGCCCCATCTGAACTTATAGTCTAAATTCCCTAACACACACTACAGTCAATTTTTTGTCAGTAGCTAATGAACCAATCAGCATGTTTTTGGACATTGTAGAAGCAACAGGAGGAAACCTACACAGGCATAGGAAGAACATACCAGCTCCACACAGATAAGGCTTTGCCCGGGAATCAAATTCATGACCTTAGCGAGGCAAGGTCATGAGTTCAAGACCCAGGCAGGGCAGAATTGCTAGCCATTTGAGCCACTGTGCTGCCCACTGCATTGGAAGCAGGAGACAGCTCAAGCAAAATAAGAAGTTTTCAAAACATTTTAGCAGAGTGGGGAAATTATGGCTTGATGGTGTCATTGGGCTGGATCCAGACTTAAGTAAGTGCTTGAACTTAGTTACTCCTGGGCTAAACCATGTTGATTGCAGGGGGAGTCAAGGTAATTGTATTATTTGCATGCAGGGATATATCTTTGAATTGCTTACTGCACACAGATACTGACCAGCTTTACTATCACACTGTTATTTAGACTTGGGATAGGAAACATCACCTCTCAACTCTAATACTGTTTGCAACAGATGAAATATGACTCCCCCTGCAATCAACATGGTTTAGCCCAGGAGTAACTCATTTCAAGCACTTACTTCGGTCTGGATCCAGTCAGACTCCAGTCCAGTCTGGAGTCATTTGGCCACTAATTTTGCAGATAACACAGGGACAGCGCGGGTTTGGCTGGTCCCTCTGTACTATTCCCTGCAATAGACTCTGCTGCAGATCTATGCACTATGATGCTCTGACAGCTTTGAAGGTATACGTCTAAGCTGTCAGAGGAGCTTTGTACATAGATCTGCAGCAGCATCTATTACAGGGAGAGGGAGCCATTCAGCTTGCTGATTGGCGTTTCTGGTGCTTTTATTGGACGTTTTAAAAATTGATCTTGGCCATTAACTGGAGCAATTTTTGGCCCGATCACCCGATAATTGGGTGTTTGGGCCGATAACCGCTCAAGTGTATGGCCAGCTTTACATCCAAAGATATAGGCCAGAATTGTTGCGATCAAAGATGTTCCTGGCTGCTATGTGGCTTCAGATCCTGCGCAGTATTACTAAATTGACGGTACAGTTCTAAGAATAACAGTGATTTTCCTCAGTAAACAAAACTTTGATGGTACAAAATAATAATTGCTGGCATTTTACGGCAATAATGTCAAACTCACGCTCAAAATAGCTTCTTACTAGATTACTTTGAAAAAGAAATGAAATGGGCAACTTTGTGTAAAACGAGAAAGAATCATTGAAGGAAGATGACGGAACATCTGACTTTCATCTGCAAAGGTTATTTTCTAAAGGTCACATTTCAACAGACAAGGTGGCCAAGCCATGTTTATGAGCTATCCCCAAACTCTACTCTAATAATACAAGTTGGTTTGTAGAAATAATATGCTAATAGAGCCACTAATATAACTTAAACATGGTTATAATGTAAACTTCTGCAAATGACTATTAAGAGAAATTAGGATCGCACTCTCAAGGTGCTGCACCAAAGGGGTGTGTCCTGTACAAACAAGGGGGTGAATCCTGTGAATAGCTCCACCCATGGGTGGGTCTAGCACTGCCAGAAAAACTATTTCTCGATAAAAATTATTACTGATTATTGTTATTACTTATTTACTGTTAATTTGTCTGAGAATAAATACTTTCACTATTTATAGTGAAGACTTTGAGTAAAAGATCCACTGACTTCTTCAACTTTACAAAAAAGCTAAAGGTAGGTGACACTGCAGAGGATTAACAAGAGGCCAAAGTGTAATTTCCAATTTTGTCTCTATTATTAAAGGTGTGGGGCCGTATGCAGAGCTCTGGGCAATCTACGTTGCAAAAAGAGACGTTGATGGTGTTACAAAATGACTGCACATGCGCAGTAACACAAATCGGAAAACTCTGGGCGCATATGCAATGCGCCCGGAGCTCTGCATACAGCCCATGTTGTCTTACTGCCAGTCTTTGATTATATCTTGGTCTCCATGTAAGGGCTTTTCGAAAAGGGCCGTTCTCTACCAGTCAGTTCCAAACTGAATGGGAAATCAATAGCTTTTGCATGGCAAGACAGAAAACACTACTGCGAATGGTAAGTATGAGCTCTGGCATGTGCAGCACATCCTCTTTTAAAAATACACACAGAGATTCTGAACTTTCTTAAGTGTGAATACAGTCCCATATCTTCAAAAAGACATAAATAGATTAGAGACTGTGCAAAGAAGAGCCACTAATATGGTGCATGGGGTGTGTCACATAACATACCAAGAAAGACTACAGGGAGTAAACATGTATAGCTTGGAGCAGAGAAGAGAGAGGGGGGATATGATAGCAGCTTTCACATATATTGAGTGTAACCAGATGGAAGAGGGTGGCATTATTCGAAGGCAGAGGTGTAATAGAACACGAGGGCATGAATATAAACTGGAGGGTGGTAGATTCAGAGGAAACGTGTGGGAAATTTACAACACCGAAAGGGTTATAGATAAGTGGAATAACCTCCCATCTGAGGCGAGGGCGGGACCCGGTTCGGACACCCAATCGACGGAGGCAAAAGCAGGCGGGGCCGTCGGGTTGGCCCCCGGGGGGGCGGGAGGGCCCAAAACCTGTCTCCCCATTGGTTCCTATGGGCTGCCATGCCTTCCCATGCGTTCCTATGGCAGCTCAGAAAAATACTTTTTTTTTACCTTCGAATTTAGATGCTTGGGATACATATAAGGATCTCAAACTAAATTGGGGGTAAATAGGGTCTAGGATCAGTATAGTTTTAAATAAAATCTGGTCAGACTGGATGAGCTAGATTTACTAAACTGCGAAAAAGAAAAAAAGTGGAGATGTTGCCCGTAACAACCAATCAGATTCTAGCTGACTTTCTCTAGTACGTAATAGGAAAGTGAGAGCTAGAATCTGATTGGTTGCTAAAGGCAACATCTCCACTGTTCCTTTTCCTGCAGTTTAGTAAATCTAGCCCCTCATATTATTCCTTTCTTACAGAAACTGCATGCAGCTTCAACGCTGAGACCAGACAGAATCGATGTTCTGGCAAAAGCTAGGAAGAGCTAAGAAAATTGAAGCCATTTAGAATAATAAAGATGACAAGCTTTAATCTACACGAACTCTTCTCTCTCCTAAGTTTGGATATTTTCTTTCCTGTGATTTGCCTGTAATTGCAATAGATAAGTAAAAACATGTAGTGTAGTGTAATCAAAGCATATCTAATTTTACCGGCAGAAAGTAATACGCATATACCACGCCGAGGAAGCCATAAACGCAGGGAGCTGTTATAATAAGAAAAGACTATCAATTCCTTCCAATACAATTTCCCTGTGAAACCCCCCCCCCCCCCCCCCCCCCCCCCCCCACCCCCCCCCCCCCCCCCCACCTCATCATTTACAGCTGCTGCAAAGCCAAACATTGCTCCACCATTATTTCACATAAACAAATCTTCTAAGTTCATCAGACCAAATGATACACAAACGTTTCTTTTAGATGTTAAATATAAGGGTTCAGATTCACAGTTACGTAGTTTTGTCTTACGTACATTGGGGTAGATCCAGAAGTACGTGTGCAATACGTTTCCACGCGTAACGTATTTTCGCACGCGTATGTTCTATACACCCCTAGGCACACCCCTTGAATGTACGTATTTCACCGAGGTCCGCTTCCCAAACCCTACCTTTACTTTTTTTCGCGTAACAGCGTACGTCCGCTAACGCTAGTATAGACTACATGAACGTATGCCGCTGTACACTTTAAATACAAACCTCCGCCTACTTTACGTAAATCGAACGTATTGTTGACTCACGTAAAATTGGCACGCCCACGCGTAAGTATTTACGTGACAAATACGTGAATGGCCCATACGTTCACAATTATGCTACGCTACGCTAATGAGCGTATTTTCTATGGTGCGCAT
Organism: Limnodynastes dumerilii; assembly: GCA_011038615.1. Classification (NCBI taxonomy): domain Eukaryota; kingdom Metazoa; phylum Chordata; class Amphibia; order Anura; family Limnodynastidae; genus Limnodynastes; species Limnodynastes dumerilii. The sequence goes on along the minus strand of WWET01000465.1, from coordinate 164,799 downwards.
GCGCAGTACTTAGAAATAGGCGATTTTACGTCTCCGCCACGCGTAAATTCGCTCCGGATCAGGCCCATTGTTTTAAGAATTAAGCTTATTTACGCTATCTACGTACCATTTGCGCTTATGCAATCTACGTACAGAGATGGTACGTAGAAAGCGTAAATAAGCTACTACGTATGTGTAGTTGCTCAATTCTTAAAACAACGTACATAAGACGAAAACTACGTAACTGTGAATCCGGAACTTAGTAGTTATGTAAAATAATTTTTTATGTAGTTTCTCCTTTCCAAAATACAAAAATTTATTCTGTCCTTTGGATTAAACAATATGCTGGCAAGTATAATAAACCAGGCCGCTTCTTTTGGCGCTTAATGTATGTGGGTGCTGTTGGACCACAAAGGCTTAAAAAACACAGGACAAACATTAAAAAGAACAAATATTGGATTACCATAAGAGAATGTGAAACCATTAGGCGGAGAGTATATCCAGATGGGTGACAGAGTGTAGCCAATATAAAACGTAATATATTACACTCAGCCCACCCAGTGTCTCCGCCGTCTCAGAATCTGATAAATTACAATTCATTAGGAAACCAAATTGTATCACGTCAACCAGGATGTAATATATGCAGAGAAATCAGTATATATTAAAAATGACCTGACATTCACAACAAATTCACACTGACGAAGCCTATGGGCGAATGTGATCTCGGGCTTCGGTTTTCATTTAATGAAAGGATTCTGTCGCTAATGTTTTATTAGATCACGACTCTCCTTCTTGAAGTGTTTAGCGGATTAGTAGCCGCACTGGAATTTACTATATGTCTGTGGTATAGTTTAAACCATCTTTTGTATGTCTTTATGGGACCAAGGGAGGTATCCTATGACGTGTAAGGATTCACAATTGCCATTCTGCAATATCCACATATTCATGAGTGCGCACTGCTAATCACTTCTCTTGCACGGATGGCGAGTGGGAATGCCTGTACTGTGTATTGCAAAAAGAGTCACGCCCATTGGTGCTCACAAACCAGCCCCTTTGTTGGAAGTGTTATTCCTCGTAAGTCTCAATGGGGCAGAATTCAATCCAGCTGAGTAGTATGAAGGGGCCTGATTCAGAGATACGATTTCCACGGCACTTAGGAGCGTATATTTAGGATCTTAGAAAATTTGCAAAACTGCGCATGCGTAGTAATAGTGCAACGCCATGTACGTAGCAGTTAGGAGCGTAAATTCGCTAAGAGCGTAAGTGTGAATCGATCGCAAGCACTTAAGATCTTAAGTGCAGCAAATCTTTAAGATCTTAAGGATTTGCATGGAAATGGGTGGGGGGATTCAGGGAAATGAGGGAAAGTGGGCGCGGGCTGACACTTGGGATCTTAAATATACGCTACTACGTCACTTAAGATCTCAACTGCCAGCGCAGAGTTAGGGTTAGTCAATGGTGGTCTAAGTTTAAGATCCACCGCTGTTTGCAAGGGGAGTGACTCTTTATGCAGTGGGCTGGAACCTGCTAAGATCTTAGCTAAGGTGCGTATATTTGCGATCTTTTCGCAATCGCATCTCTGAATCAGCCCCAAGGTGTGCACATCTGTAGAATAGAAAGTCAGTAGCGACCCAATTGCTTGTATATACATTTTCATGAAATAACCAAAAATAGACAAATTAAAACACAAACGACCAGATTTTGAGTGCTATCATTAGGTAAATTTTTGGGATTATTTTGCAATTGACCTGTAATTGTGTCTGAATTCTCAGTTTTGTGCATACTGTACCATAGAACTGTAGCTGTAACAGTGGCAGATTTTTCAAATTTGTATTAAGCATAAACAAAAGCAACATCTGTACATCCCTGAGTGTCCCTGCACCCCCATGGTGACGTGCGCATATATTGTGTATAATTGGGGCCAATTCTATTCCCTATGATATAGCTTTATCCTGCAAAGTTGGCTAATTTTATATTATTTGGGCAGATTTCTATCAACCAAAAGCTCCATTTGAAGTCATTATGATCATGTAAAATACTTATTCAACTGCTTTACATCGCAGAGATGTTGCAAACATCACCAAGATTTAGAAGCTAAAATCACCTGTATTGTGGTAAATGGAATTGGCCCCATTATGTCTGCCAGGTTAAGATGACCCCCATGTAATAGTAAACAATAAGGCAAAAAAAAAACCCTGCGACCCCTCAACTCTAAAGCAGTAGAACAGACCAGACGGCTGCAGAACAGATACTCTGCAGTCAATCCAATTGTTCCAATTCAGTAAGAGCCTGGGTGGCTGTTATGTGCATGCACGGATCAGCCATGTACAAAACGACCACTGTGGACATACAGGTGGCTGTTCTGTGCATGCGTGGGTCAGCCACATCCCCATGCATGCACTGAGGTCACACATGCACAGGACAGAGGAGGCACAAATTGCCCCTCACCCACCTGGAATCCTGCCAGAAATATTTCTATATTTTTAGAAATGCCCAAGTGACTATTGGGGCTGATCCAGACCTACGCTGCCTACCGTATTTATGGCGGGCAGGCAGTGTAAGAACAGCTGAAAAGCCTTTCTGTGCATGCGCCGGCCAGATGTTGGCCGGCGTAACTACGGCAACGCCCCGATCGAGGATCGGGTGTCCGTAGTAGCAGCGTAGTAATGGCTGAGGGGCAGTCCCTCGAAGTTACTATGCAAAGCTTAGGGTAGGTAGGTAGGGGGAAGTATAAAACGATATATGGTATATGTGAAGCGCTGGGGAAATAGCCGCTATTTATTATACACCAAGGGGTCTACCAAACCCCTAAAGACAAGAAGCTAAAAGAAATGGTGTATATAAAACAGCGATACGATATCCTGAAGTGTTGGTAAAATTATATATAACAATACTATTAGATAATAGGGGGGAATGGAATAGCTGGGTCCACAATCTTCTTCCGGTGTTCCCCTCCACGGGGTGAGGACTCCAATAGAACCAGAGAAGGAAAAAACTTTTAATAAGACAAAACAATACAATGAACAATAGAAAATAAAAACCAGCTGTACCACAGATAGAATGTCCATATGAATAACAGCAGGTGAATGGCGTGTAGATGGAACAGTCCCGGGTTAGACGGCGCTCTCACTGCGCAGTCTCCTTCTGGTCACCGCTGACCATGCTACTGCGCTGGATGCTACTGCTGCTTATCAACGTGTTTGAGGCTGGATCCGTCCTTTTTCAAGATCCAGGGGGAAGTAGTTTAATGAGGGAGGGAGGTGTTTTTGTAAATACGCTCCTGCCCCAGGGTACCTTCAGCTGGCGTAAGCGAGGGTAAATACGCTGGCACGGGGGGGGGGGGGGGGGGGGGGGGGGGGGGGTGTCGGGGGGAGTGCATGCCGATACGCTGTGCGTACATCGGCGTAGGTCTGGATCATGCCCTATGGACTGTATTCACAGATTTGGGTGAGTTAGGTGCGGACAAATCACCCGTCCTGCCCTATCCCACCCCATCCCCCCTTTTTAGGTACCTAATGTCACTTACGAGTGTCATAGGGCTACCTTAACAATCTGCGCAATGTCCGGACTCTCCCTGCCTCCCCTCTGTCCTTCCTGGCTAATCTAAATCCCCCCCCTCCCACTTCTACCTAATCCCTCCCCAAGGCGGCACTACGCCGCCTCTATCTACTTAAAAAAGTCTTTAAAGACCGCACGGAAGCAATCTACATACCGACCTTTACTAAGGATCTACGATTCACACCTGCTTCTTAGGTGTGAACACGGTCCTATAAAGTCATGAGTAGGAGCTTATTTATCAAGCTTAGTTGTTACTCTGCTTTGTTAATTGTATCTCAACAGAAATACAGAACTCACAAAGATTTGTGTTTAATAATGATATTTCTTTATCTAGAAATGACCCCAAAATTACTTCTTGTCTTTATATCTGGAGCAACAGGCAACTGATTGTGTTTGCAACATATCCCGGACACAGTGTTTCGTTAGAGGGCGAGGCAGCCTGGATTCTTGGTAATTGACCAGAAAGAGATTAAGTTTCTTGAAGTGAATAATTTGCTTAATGTTTGGTACAACACTGTCCAGCTCATCTTTCCATTGGGAAATCCGTCTCTTAGCATGTTTTACGCATCGTTAGATAATATGTTTTGACAATAACATTGCTTATAGTCTTGTTGTATAAGACGGTTCAGGTGGGAACCGATCGTTATATAGAGGAATATATATGAATACAGTGACATAAACTGAGATGGAGGCCAAGTTCTGGACAGTTGTATCATTTATGAACTGAACACATGAACGGAGAGAGCATATTTTAAGGATAGGGTCACACAGAGCTGTTAGAGAGCATTTTGCTTGCATTGCAAATATTCAAGGTCACCCCAGGATAAAAACATGAAAAGCACACAGAAAATGTGTGCGGCTGAATTGATCAAATACAGACTAATGCTTAGTGGGCATCTTGTGACTGCTTGTATCTGAAAAGTTTAGAACACAATGTGTGCGACCTAGCAGTCCGAATTTGGTTTCACTTCTAATGGGAGCAAGAGCCACACATCTGATCTGTCGCCATTTTAAGTGAGGGAAGTTTGAAGCTCTTGGAAGTGGTCGCATGGCTTCAGC
>WWET01000465.1:149611-160176 GCA_011038615.1 Limnodynastes dumerilii | reverse complement strand
AGGAAGGGACTTGTGTCACAACACCTTAGAGTGTCGTAGAATGCCTATGACTGGTGTAATTGGTTGGTGGTTTATCTTCAGATGGTGGATTTAGTCTCACATATGTTTATGATTGTTTCATTTAATCTATAGTAAGGGAAATGAAACAAAAAAATGTCACTTTTGGTAATGGTTCTTCTAGTAGTCTTGGGTCTTGTATGACATCAAAACTGTTGTCCTGATTTGCAAATGGTGGTAAGCAGGGTCACCTAGCCTTGAGTACAGACCTATAAGAAATGATGGATTTGTGTGGGTTCTTTTCCCCTTATTTAATGTGGCTCTACTATGTTTGTGCCATCCACCCAGACCCAGTGCTACCACTAGACAGGTTTTGGTAGTTGTTTAAACTGCCTTCTGTCCCTAGGGAGCAAAATGGAGGTTCTCCGGAATCCTAATGCCCCTGCGGTGGCTTGTGTGTTCATTAGTTGAAGCTCTGCTAATCCCTTGCTGCAGTGCTTACATGTACTGCTTAGCCAATCAGCTGTCAGGGACATGACAGCTGAGTGGTTGAGCAGGTAAAGTAAGAACTGTCACAGGGGATTAGCTGAGCCATGGCTCCTGCATATTACTGTAGCTGTGCCCATTATGATCCACCAGCGCCCAAGGAGAAATTTTAACAAACTTAGCACTCAGTGCCCAGGGGAGTAAAGGATTGAAAGAAAATGGAGTAGAAAGTAAGTAGCATTTAGTTATGTATATTACTATATCTGTGATAATTATGACTTTTGTAATCTGTGTTTCAAAGTAATAACATTAATTATCAGCTTTAGACAATTCCTGTTCTTTTAACAAGTCTGACATGCAAATCAGGGCACTAATAATACCATATTTGAACAGATTTCAGGCATTAAGCACAGAACAGAGAGTTGCTGAGACAGATTACACAGTCAATCATATTTGCTTTAAGGAGTTGTGATATTCTTAATGAGAAGTAATCACAATAATTTATCTATAACAATGCGGGGCCAGCGGCTGTGAGAGTGATTGCTTCTAGCTATTATTATTTGCTAATCACAGCGTGTGTTTGTTGAAATAAACCTACGCTATTCAGGGAAGTGTCGGGATATTCTGCAAGATGAATGTGGAAGCTAAACGCATCCATTAGGTGATATTTTCATCAGCAAGTTGCAAGGAGAGATGGCATTGGTAGCGGGACAAATGTCTCTGGAACTAAAACTAAGGTTGGCGTAAAGAGCTCGACTGCTGATCATTTGCATTATAACTTTGATTGACCGCTGTAATATCAATTGAGCCCGTTACTACAACGGTAGTTCATGGCTCATCCCCCTCACCTCTTTGGGTTGGGAGGGGACGACTGAGACACATAGTCAAAGGCTAATCTTCCACTTCCTGCGCAATAATGACACATCGCACCCCTTACTTTTACATGTCTTTGGACGCATATTTTTTAATGTTAATAAAACAAATGCACTCAATGGATTCACTATTTGAAAGACCGTCGTACAGTAGCTGAATGTAGACTTTCATAAATTGCTGGCAGTCTGCATTGTAGAAAGCGGTGGCGGTGCAACTCCTGGAGTCATCCGCCAAAAAATTAGTTAACTTAAGTGTGGGTTCCCGCAAAGAATGGCCCAGTTTCGAACTGGCTGGGATATCGATTGCTATGCCTCGAAGAGGTGCTCCGAAAGGTGAGTGACCAAACTAACCCAACCCTTCCCCTAATTCTAACCCTCCATTACCCTAACCCTCCCTTCCCAGCAGCCTGACCCTAACCCTCCCTTCCCCACAGTCTGACCATTCCTAAGCACCTAGGAGAGGTTACTCACCTCTCCGTAGCTGTCATCCGGCGGGTCTGTGTAAATGAATGGGCGAGTATGCCGGCAGACTCACCCATTCATAAAGAAAGTTTCTAAAATGGCCCCCTATTCGAAATAGAGACAGCTGAAAAGTAAATTTCGGCTGTCTCTATTTTGCAAAGCGGGCCTTCGGACCGGAGACTGCAACCAGTTAACCCTACCCTTAAACCTTTCCTAAGGCATAAGGCTGGTTGAATACACAGAAGGAGGGGGTATAAAGCTGATTGGACACAAAGAGGGGTCAATAAGATTGGTTGGACACAGAAGGAAGGGCCATAAGGCTGGTTGAATACACAGAAGGAGGGGGTGTAAAGCTGACTGGATACAGAAGGAGGGGCAATAAGGCTGACTGGATACACATAAAAAGGCAATAAGGCTGGCTGGACACAGAAGGATGGGGCAATAAGGCTAACTAAATGCAAATAAATAGGGGGGCAATTTTTCTGTATGTTAATTTGAAGCAGAGGCCCCCCACGATTCAGTTGCCCAGGGGCCCCCACAGACCTTAATCCGGCCCTAGCTTCCAATAGTCAGTTACTATGGTAACCTCCTTTGTTGAAGAGGCAAATAGTTTTTAAAATATCAGTTAATTCAGGTGAGTGACAGTTGGAAGATCAGGAGCGGATTACATTGTACCTAATGGCATGGATCATGTTGGAGGGTCTGTATTAATGACCATTTAAATCTATAACAGCATATTAGGTCATTAAATTGCAGGAAGTATCCATGCCTAAAAAAATAGCCAGTAATGTTTGTTTTGGGTAACGGTAATGTTATGGTTCAACAAAAGGGTAATTAAAAGCATGCAAATAACTGGTTGTGGTTCCCAGGGAGGGCCCCAGCAGAGAGCTGAGGGAATACTTTGACCTATTTTTAGTGGATTGTAAAAGGTTCGGAACTCCAAAGCAGAGAGGTGACTGTGGTAAATAATACACCTCGGGCGGTTACATTCTCATTTGTAGCAGGTCAGGGTGTGTTCTCAGCTGCTGCGTTATTTGTGCCGGCGGGTAAGTGGCGTGTCTCTCCTGACATGCTCATCACACACACAGCTTTCAACTCCTCCGATGATTTATGGTATCTTGTTCATGCTTATTTTCTCAGTCATAATATTACAGGCAGAGCACCACTATATGTCCTGGGGGCTTATTATGACGTTTTTGTTCAATTATTCACGTATTTTACCTCAGGTATGGTCTGTATGACAGCTTGTTATTTCACTATAGACAGTGTTTTCAAACCAAACTGGGTGTGTCACAGTATAAATTACCTCTCCACAGGGGAATGGTTCTCTCATAGTATTGTTTGGGCATAACAGCATCTCAAGTACACATAAGACCCACTAAATAACAATGGAGCTCAAACGTGGGAAGGACACAGGCCTGTGGGACATTTAGGAGCTTCAGAAGCGAGTGCAGACCCTCCAACATGACCCATTTTAACTGTCACTCACCTGGTGAAATAACTTAACTGATATTTAGAAAACTATTTGTCTCTTCAGCAAAGGAGGATACCATAGTAACTGAGAGTTGGAAACTGAGAAGCAGAGTATTGTGTACCTAATGGAATGGGTCATGTTGGAGGGTATGCGAGTGTACATCAGCTGACGTGACATTCCCACCGTGATTTTCAAGCACGCATGCTCAGAACCCGAAGAGAATGCAATCGCTATCCCTATGAATCCCTATTCAGATGTGACCGCAGCTCAAGATGTGGCGCCTTGCGTTCTGAAGGGGCGTGTCAAGGGCGGAAAGAAGATGAAGTATGTGGCCATTGGGTCTGAGCAAGTGCACCTGATCCTGAACTGGACTGGAAACAACTGCACCAGCCACGGTAATGGTGGGTACACACTACACTTTTGTTTCAGACGATGCGATAATACGACCGATTTAAATGATTTTTTTAAACAACACGCACTATTTTCCATGTGTATTTTTTAAGTATGTTTCAACTTTGCATGCGCGGAAGTGCCTAACGGACGGACTTGTGAATCAGACGTGGGTAAATACGCACGGATCTCCCACGCTTAGAAAAGGCCACAGAAAGTTACAGCTGGTCTATGGAGGAAGAAGTCTCTGAAGGCACGAATTAGCAATGGGGGGGACTGGGGTTAGTGGGTGTTACTTGCTCTGTCCGTGTATATATTTGTGGACCGTTCGCCAGACGGATCTCTGAATACGGCCCACGATTTTTATAACGATGGAACTGGACACACAACGATAATACATCAAATTTTTGCATTATCATTTGTAAAAATCATTTAAAGCGATTGTTTGATCCAGACAGATTGTAGTTTTTTCTTACAAGATTTGTTCCTCATTTAAATAAAGTAATGTAACGTAATGTCAAAGAGTCAGCCGTGAGATCGTTCACACTACATTTTTCACACGATTGTACATCGAATCAAATGAAACTATCTATAAAATCTCTTTAAACGATCATATAAGCGAAATAAAGACCGCGTTTACACAATCTACGAACAGAAATGGTGCCTAGATAGTGTAAATAAGATGCTACGCATGCGTAGTAGCTCAATTCTTGAAACAACGCACGTGAGACGAAAAACTACGTAACTGTGAATCCGGACCTATGAGCCCAATTATAGTGTTCTATGTAGCTAGTGTTAGAAACAGCAATTGTTAATAAAGGACCAGGAAAGCATGAACCGTGCTATCCTGCAATATCCAAATATGTAACTAGAGCTCTTGTCGGAGGAAGAAACATTTGAGCTTGACTGAAAGGATAGAACTAATCAAATTAATGATAGATGCCTCAGATATTTCCACGTGAATGGTTTGTGGACAGAAGCATTCAGATTTTATTCTTATTCACCGAATGTATAAATAAAGTATTTCTGGTAAGAACACATTTTAACAAGCCGGATCAGTAATGCGTGCAGCTATTCTGCGAGGCACTGTATCTATTAACTATCATCATGTGTAATCATGTGATTTTTCCCTTTCATGTCAGAACTAAGGGAGAGATAGACACGCACCCTAGACTACTGCAAAATCCCATTACTGGCTACATGTATCGAATAAGCATTACATGTTACAGCTAGTAATTGTTCAATCCACTGTAGCCAAAGCAAAGAATAAAGATTTATGATTTTTATCTGTCTCACTGCTGTGAAACAAGAAAACTTTCTTTTATTTTATTGTACAGTAAACTTGTGCTAGATTTATTAAATGTACTAGAACGTTTGCTGGTGTCTGCAGATATCTTCCATCATTAATAGTGTGCAAAGAACTTGGAAGTGATTTGGTAGTCGGTTCCTAGTTCTAAACAGTAGACCCTCCGACATGACCCATTCCATTAGATACAATTTAATCTACTCCAGAGCTTCCAACTGTCACTCACCTGGTTTAAATGAATTAACTGATATTTAAAAAACTATTTGCCTCTTCAACAAAGGTGGTTACCATAGTAACTGACAGCTGGAAGCTGAGGAGCAGAGTATTTTGTACCTAATGGAATGGATCATGTTGGAGGGTATGAATAGCTTAGGGCCGCCACGCCATTGTGAGGGGACAACCGCGCCCGAGGCTGATGGGGCCAGTCGATATTTTCCTTTGCTCTGCTGCAGAGAGCTGTTCATTAGTGAGCCAATGCACAGGGAAGAACTTCCGCACAGGGGAGAACTGCCCTACACAACGGACTGCTGTTAATGCAGATTCACGGCACCCGGCCCCTTTGTGATGTCACATGGGGGGTGGGTGCCACAGATGTGTCCCAGGCCCTAAAATTTCTAAATGCGAAGCTGGCTTGTTCAGGTCCCGAGGAGGAGATGCCTGGGAATGAATTAGATTCCTTCCTTCATGACCAAATACTCTCTTGGCAAATGGCTGCTTCTGATCTGATTTCACTGACGCAGTGATTAGGGGCTGGATCCAGACTTAAGTAAGTGCTTGAAATTTGTTACTCCTGGGCTAAACCATGTTGATTGCAGGGGGAGTCAAGTTAGTTGTATTCTTTGCATGCAGGGATATATCTTTGAATTGCTTACTGCACACAGATACTGACCAGCGTTACTATCACACTGTTATTTAGACTTGGGATAGGAAACATCACCTCTCAACTCTATTACTCTGCAACAGATGAAATATGACTCCCCTGCGATCAACATGGTTTGGCCCAGGAGTAACTCATTTCAAGCACTTACTTAAGTCTGGATCAAGCCCTAGGTTTGTAATCCGGCAAATGGTCGGTTCTCTTCAATACAGCCACCAATGTAGTGTTCAGATTTATGAATAGAAACAGGGGTCTGGATACATAAGTAAGAATGGAAGGGTAACTGTGTCACCATGTGCATATGGCCTCAGCAGTAGCCTGATCAGTCAATTATTTGGTGATTGGGACAATAATTGCTGTACTGCAGGACTGGTCAACCAGCTTTGGCGAAACTACAAATCCCAGAACGCTTTGTCAGAGATCAACTATGCCTGTGCAGTTTAAGCATGCTGGGGCTCGTGGTTTTGCAACACATGATTGGCCAGTCAGAATGGATTTTCCAAATTGCCAATAATCAGAAACACTCCGGCAAGAGAACTATGTTATGCTTACAATAAATCAGGCTCAAGCTTCCGATATCCGTGCAGAGCCAATCAGCTGCAAGGGCCTCCTGTCCATCTCCACTCTCTATCCTGTAAATTTCCCACCATGGCACAGACAGTAAGTGGAATAGCATGATAGAGCTCTCATATCAGGAATTACCTGTCTAAATCAGGTCATTAAGTAAGTAGAGTGTATTAGATGAAACATTTGCAGGGAGCTGCGTTCTGAAGGGCATTTTATGGGTGGGAAGGGTCTGAGGCTCATAATCAGTCTTCAGACAACGCTTACGCAATCTACGTACAGAAATGGTACGTAGATAGCGTAAATCAGCTGCGACACATACGTAGTAGCTCAATTCTTGAAACAATGTACGTAAGATGAAAACTACGTAACTGTGAATCCGAACCATTGATTGATTCCGTTCTGGCAGCTGAAGTTTTAATAAACATGTAGATATTGGGAACTGCTCTCGCTGGTATGTAAAGAATGTTTATTTTATTCAGTGGATAACTGTGAAATCATATGCTGTCACGTCAACACAACATTATCTACTTAAATGAGGTTTTATTTGACATTCTTATCTAACTGCTGACAAACAACATCCCATCACCCCACGTGTTCAACACTGTGCAGTGTGCAGCTGATTTTGTAGCATTAACAAAAAAGTCCAACCATGCTGCAATGTGTGGGGTGAAAATAAACCTAATTATTTGCATACAGAGGAAAGTGCTTTAGCTTCAATCATACAAATCAAAACAGCATTCATTGTAAGCTGTAATTAAATGGAAATAACAGCATTTTGGTACCTTTCAAATAATTTTATTATTTGTTAAAACAATTCTGACCAAGCTTCAGATGAATTTACCGCGACGCTTCATCCGCTTAGGAGCAGACATGAATTTTACTAAATTTGCTTAACTCACATCATGAACTGCTAACTCGTAAATAAGGATTATTACCTAATGACCTCTCTTTCGTCTGATTGGTTGATCTGACGACTGGAAGGCTGGCTCTTGTTCTGCTGCCTCTGACAAAGGGCATTGTCGCTTCTCCTTCAAACATGGCGTCTCCCGAATCAGCAGACGCCTCTGATAAATGTTCTGCCGGTTCTCCCAGGCTTGGTTGCGGACTTGAGGAGAGTTTAGGACTTTTTGTCTGAAAAAAAAAAATATATGTATTAAAAAATAAATAAAGATTATGACTTGAGTTTAAAGAATTATAAGACATACTGAGCTCAGAGGGACATTCCAAAAGCTCTCTGACAATGACAACAGATGCATGTGGCTACCTTGGTAGTCCATAAAACGTTTCAAACCCAGTAGATCATTGAAAGCAGAAAGAAAAAAAACTAACCAAGGTAAACAGGTAATAACATGCTTGGGCCTGATCCAGACTTAATAACGACAGCTAATTTACACATGCTTTATGCATCGATCAGGCTGTGGGAACGCACTGCTCACGGGTGTGGCAAATGTTATGCATCCTAACTCGTATGCATCTTTTGTGTAACTCCGTACGATAGGGTGTGACATCCTTATGCAAGCTGATTATACGCATTGTGGGCGGAGGGAAACATTTAAATTGTACAGTATGGGCGTTAACGTACGACAAGGAATTGCGTACAACCGGAGATACGCATGGAAAAGTTTAGCAGGTTCTGAACACATAAGTCAGATAAGTTCTGTATGTGCTAGGGTTGTGTCAGGGGGAGCGAATCCTCCTTAGTAGTGCGTAACTTAGGTACACTTGTGTACATAAAACGACCTTAAGTCTGTATCGGGCCCCTTGTTCATAAAACATACCACCAGGATTTATTAAACATAGTTTAAGAATCAGAAAGGAGAGCAGTGTGACATGATGTATATACATTGTGTACTAGTAACACACAAGTCGACCTATTAACAATAACAACAGTATAAAGAGCACTGACATCAAACATTCTGGGCCATATCCAGACCTAAGGGCAAGTCCCCTTGGAAGTAACATCCGCGTTACGCTTGTGCTAAAAGTTACGCATCGGATCACAAAGTTCCGTGCGCAATGAGATCTGTACTTCGGGGCGGAGCCTAAATCCGGCAACAGGGGCAGGATTAGGCATGTAGAATAGCTGCAAGGGGCGGCGGTTAGGAATTCCGTGCGGATTTGTGTGCGTACTGACACAGAGGAGTCCATAGCTACGCACGACAGAGTTGAGTGACAGAGGCGTTCACTCCCCTCTTCCATGCGTGGTTCCAGACCTCCATGCACGCGTGTCACGTGCGCAGGTTTAGATATGGCCCTCTGTGAGCACACAATTTATATATCTATTATGCTCACCTCTCAGTCTTTTATTTAGAAATGATATATTAATTGACATCTGTATGAGATATATATATTAATAGCCACTCAAGCATCACACATATACGTCAATAAGAAAATGCAGCGCTTAATAACAATAAATGATTAATGCAATACTTATATTACGTAATATTGTTTAACCAGATGCACTATGATAATAAAGCTATTTGTGGGCTTTGTATCCTAAGAATAAGTTGCATTTTATTAGTTACAATTTCATTAGCGGAAGATTCCGCCTTCTAACAATTGTCAACGTCTGTCACCGCTATTAAATTGTAATTATATGACAGAAATAACCAGCGTTGAGAACAGACCATCTGGAGGTCATGTCGGTGACATGTTGCTAATACAATATTAGGTATAATCTGGCGCCCTGCTGTGCAATCAGTTGGATGCATTTGCTCTGCAATTAGCAAGAGCTAGCGGCATTATTTTAAGCCAGCAATATGCTTTCTCATACTGCTGCAATATTTACAATATAGATGATATAATGCCCACCCTGCCGGTGATTATATAGATATGAGAAGACGCAGAGGAGTTCAGTAATTAAATCATACACGACACAGACAATTGTGTCATACTTAATAAGTAACGCATTATTACTGCATCACTTCTATATACAACTGAACAAACAAAAACTAAACTCATTTGTTAATAACATACAGGATCCTAATTTCACAGTATCATTCCAGTGGATTTGCGGCTTGCAGGAAGTCGTAGTGTGCACACGCACATGTGAACACAGAGGCCGCTTTCTGCATGGGACATGAGGAAACGGCCAATACTGTTAAATCTGGATACGGTTCATAATTATGTCTGGCTTACAGTATGGGCCGGATTCAGAACCTACATATAACAGGGGACTTACACAAGTCATTTGCGTAAGTCCCCTGTCTCAGAACATTTACCCATGCGCGCACTAGATGTTCTGATAGCTACCTACTGACGTACGTAACTAAGTTACGTACATCAGTAAGTACGCTGAAGGGGCTGACCCTCTATTTATGATGGCCGTATCCTCACCAAAGAGGCGGTGATAGCCATTTAAAGGATGGGGATGGGGGTGGGGGTGGGGAAGCCTCGTTACGAATAGATCGGCATCTGTACAGACACAGAGCTAGTCGTAAAAGTTAAGGTAGCTATGTGGACACGTAAGTGTATAGATTTACTACTGACAGCAAGGAGTACAAGGGGCGTACACTCCCCGCTATGGCTGCGTAACTATGAACCACCGCACACACATAAAGCGTGCTGGGAGGGGTCAGAATCTGGCTCCATGATAGGTCATCTATAGCGTTTATTTGCTCATGCAAGCTTTTAAATGCTGTTATGGATGATCAATATACCAGACGTTGGATGATCAATAAGAATGGGTTTTATTGAAATGATATGATATGATTTTAACAAAGACATATTAAATATGAAGCATAGCTTTAAGAACCCTTTTTCTAACAAGTAACTTGTATTAGACGTTTAACCCCATCTTTCCTGTCCGCCAGCTGCACTAATATTCCCTTCTCGCAAAGGTCATTTTTTTTAGTTAGCCCAAAATAAGTTATTGTTCCATTGTATATATGTGAATCATGTACATGCTAACGGTCTATTCCTACACATGTATCTTGTCCAAGTGAACAAGTCTTTGTTATAGGCTTCAGTGTTTCAAGCTGAAGGTCAAGCTAAGATGGTTGTTTCAACGGTAGTGTCCAGGTGCAGCTAGGAACTGTGTGAACCAAGGTTCTTATGAAACTAGATAACCATTAGAATTGTTAGTTTACAATTAACTTGTATTATGACAACAGTTTGATATATATATATATATAT
>WWET01000465.1:119023-135363 GCA_011038615.1 Limnodynastes dumerilii | reverse complement strand
TCTGCACACGTACGGATGGGCAACACGGACTTACGCAGCTAAGCACGCCCATACTGTACACTTTAAATGAAAACCCCCGCCTACATTGCGTATTTTAGACGTAATTTTGGCACTCGTAAAATTGTCACGCCCACACATACGAATTTACACAATACGTGAATGGCCCATACGCTCAGAGTTACGTTACGTACCGTAGCATATCATCTGTCGTGCGCATGTGCAGTAAATACAAAACCGCGACTGTACGTGTCCGCCAGGCGTAAATTCGCACAGAAGCGTTGTTCTGGATCTGCCCCATCTTCCGCTCCGTGCAATTAAAAAATGTATGCAAATGGTGAGCTTGCATACGTTCCTCAAAGGCTTCTAGCAAGGGATAAGGATCATCAAGATCCAGGCTTCTGTGCTGGAGGTCTTTAAGGGAGGACATGCAGCCATGTGTGCAGCCATGTGTACAGCCATGGGAGGGTAAGGTATTTAAATTGGGCGGTAAGGGTTTGGTTACACCCTTAACTGATCCATATTCTGTGGTGAATATTACGGTAGGGTCTTTCGGTCAGAAGTCCCATATGTGCGAGGGGAGTGGTTATCCCTCACATGGGTGGAACTTAGGATCACATTGGACTCCGATATAGGAACCTTTATCCAACACAATATTACGTGTTAAAGATCAAAAGAAAGTGAAGACATTCAAATGTTGTCATGTGTTCCAAGGTCATGTCAGAGAATATATCCATTACCATGAGAACAAATTGAAAGGATTTGAGAAGTTATCACGGCAGCTCCCACTTACAAGGAACATTCCTTGCTATTTATATGTATTATTAAAGGCATCAATAAGACCACTGTGCTTGGTGTATCAGATAGGCCAGAGACAAAGAGGCTCCTAATAATGTGCACTCGGTGACCATAGCAGGAGGGGGTGGACTTTGGATTTGCGCAATCACTCTTCTTGGGCCACACTCCAGGTAACTGACAGTGGTCTGCAACTATACTGCAACTGCATATATACTGTATATTTGTACACAGGGACAGGGCTAGCAGCACCAGTCCCTGTAGAAATTCAGAGTGGGGTCAGCAATGCACCTCTGCACACCATGGCAGAAGGGGTCGCCGCAGTACTCTTTTCAGAGCAGGGGATGACAGTAGCAGTGTAACAACATAGCTGCCACCTCTCACCCCCTTATCTTTAAAAAGCCACATCTCCTGCACCCACTGTACATGAAACTGTATATATTTCCATTCCTGACAACTTTTTATTTCTTCCTTCCAGGAGATCACGGGTGGGGTGTAGTATGACATATAACCTGCCAGCAATAAAGTAATGACATGGTTAACTGATTGGCACTCTTCCAGAGGAGAGAGCGTGGACAGAGCTGTGAAGAGAGTGGGGACAGAGAAGAGGAGTGTGCATGAGCGGAGTAGAGGAGAGCGAAAGATCAGAGTGGAAGCAGAGCAGAGGAGAGAGCATGGACATTGAAGAGGAGAGAGTGGGGTCAGAGCAGAGGAGAGAGTGGGTACAGAGCAGAAGAGAGAGCATGGAAACAGCAGAGGAGAGAGTGGGGACAGAGCAGAGGAGAGAGCATGGACATAGCAGAGGAGAGAGCATGGACATAGCAGAGGGCAGAGTGGGGACAGAGCAGAGGAGAGAACATGGAAACAGCAGAGGAGAGAGCATGGACATAGCAGAGGAGAGTGGGGACATAGCAGAGGAGAGAGTGGGGACAGAGCAGAGGAGAGAGCATGGAACAGCAGAGGAGAGAGCATGGACATAGCAGAGGAGAGAGCATGGACATAGCAGAGGAGAGAGTGGGGACATAGCAGAGGAGAGAGTGGGGCAATTTATTTTAGTTAGAAATGTGTGAGATTTGCTTCTTCTCCCGGGATTACAGAATTGATGACTGTATTTCATGAGTCTCCCGCACATTCCCGGAGCGTAAGCAAGTATAACATATTTTTATATCCATTCATAACCTAAACAGATAGTCATATGCTAATTATATCAGATGTCTTATTTATTTATACTGGAGCTGATAACTGATATTTGCAATGGAAATGACAACACGTAATGTTAATGTGACCTGTGAGGGGCAGTGCCTATGGCGGGGGCAGTGTGTGTGTCTATCAGGCTGCTCCTCCGCTTCCTCTGGATGGATGTAGACTTGTACAGATTTTGTGTGGGCTGCAGACTGCTGTGTGTTACCGGAGGCCCATTAACTTTCCACTGACCTACAGCAATTCCAGACTGCAGACAGAGCTCAGCGGCACAGCCGACTGCTGCTAGTCTTCACACTTGATTAGCTCTAATGAAACACTGCTATTTACTTGTAGAGTCTCTCAGAAAAGGGATTATTACCTTGTGATGGTTGAATGCTGATTGGGAGCACTTGCTCTTGATCCATACTCAGTGTTAATATAGATAACATGTGCACGTTATGATTGGTTGTATATGCAGTAAGCGCTGTCTCAGCCTCTTGAACGGCTTGGGAGAGTCATCAGGCGGATTGAAACGCTCTACCAGGCAGTATATAGACATACCTGAAAGCATAGAAGGTGATGGTGGTGGGATACTGGTACTGGTAGAAGTTCACCAATTGGGCCCCATAGCCAGGACGCGGAGTCTGGATGGAGGAGAGGTTGAACTCATGCGCACACTCTATTGTCTGCATTCGCAGTGTGGTCGCTGACCGACGACTGCTCTGCATCTATACACAGGGCCGCCACCAGGGAGGGACTGGTGTTCCGGGCCTAGAGAGTGAGGGCCAGTCTGTTGTGAATGGGAAGTGCAGGTCAGTGGTGCTCCACCTCTATGTGGCATCATGGGGCCGTATTCAGAGATCTGCAGAGAATTATACGCACTGAAGCTGCAAGGCAGCACCCATGACACTCCCCTCACACGGACGGGTTGACGATGACTTACGAGTGTCTCGACCACCCTTATCTTTAAGTGTGAATTTCTGTGCATATAATAAATCCGTACGTGCGTATCTAACCAACCGCGCCCTCAAATGGTCATTTGAATGCCCCCCCACCCACTTATGTGTATCTTTCTCCGGATTATAACCACCCCCCTCCATACGTATTTTCTCATGTGCGATTCACAAGTCTGTGCCTGCTGGACTTCTGTGCGTAAAATCAACGTAGATTGCGTAAATTTAGTTACTACGTATGCACAGTTCATCCGATCCTGAAAATACACACGGAACTTGCCGCAGAAACGGATCTCTGAATACGGCCCATGGAGTGGGCACACACTTTGTGGAGGTCCGCATCCTGCAATTATTTATGGTGGCGGAGCTGTCTGCACAAGCAGCTATTAGAGGCTGGCAGCTTAAGACAGCGCTGCTCATTGCTGGTAATGTATTTATAGACAGTGCTTTATCACAGACTGGGTGCCGGTCGCTGTCTTAATCTGCCAGCCCCTCCCCCCCTCTTCCTGGTCCATAAAAGCCAGAGACTATCAAATCTATAAGCGTAGGTGAGTATGAAGGACTCACAGAAGAGACGGGAGACTGACTGATGGGTGGAGTAAGGGTAAGCCCTGCCCATTTTGTGGCCTGTGAACCAGGACAGGTCTTCCTAAATTGAGATTGTGATAAAAAATAGGCGGCTAGTGCCATACTCGCCACTGCTAACTGCCACGTCCATCCAGTGGAAGGCTCAGAACAGCCCCTGGACCAAAGTTCTGTCCAGCGTACACCAACGGGAGGTCTGACCGGGGCCATAACCCCCTAAAACCTGTCCAGGATCAAAGTCACGTTTGTTTCATTCCAATCACAAAATATGCTTTTGATATAAATGATAGTAAAATTACCATGGTTTTATAGGCTGCAAGTTCCTAGACTTGTAACTGATTGATACTGTAATTATCTCTCTCTGCAGCATATTTAATATCTGTAAGGGTGTGAGCATCTTATATGCTGCTATCTTAATCGTATCTTAAATCTCAGTTATGATTATAGTTCAGATTTATTTACTTGTTATTTATTAAGGGGTTTTTATAGCACCTTCATGTTACATAACGCTTTACCATTTTAAATGAGCATTATAAAACAAGGCTGGGAAGTAACAGACAGACTGGCTGAGATAGAGGTCTCACATGCTTACAGGCTATAGCATAGAGGGGATTGATACACAATGGAAAGGGCTATATATCACCCAATGAATCAGCCAGGTTGGACCCAATCCAGACTCTGTTGATAGATTACTCTTCAAGACACCTCTGGCTCTTCACTTTCCAGACATTTTTTAAATAAACACAAATTAAAATAACATTTATATGTGTGTGTGTTACTTAAAATAGCTGAGGACCACACAGCCTGGAACATCTCCTTACACAAGGATCTGTGTAGTGCATTCAGTCCCCAGACTTTAATAGTAAGGCCTGTGCCAATTCTAACACTCATTGTTTACACGCAGAGGGCCAGATTCAGACCACCGTTTGTTTTCCATATGTGGATGTCCGCAAGGAAGAGGGCAGGGCCGGATTGAGGGCCATTTGGGCCTGGTTCTGAAAATTATCAAGGGCCCGCACTATATAGTATGCTATGCAGGAGGTCGGCAGTCCCTGACATTCATCCTTGTGCACTGCAGCGAGAGGCCTGGAGATCTGCAGTGTGCGGGGGCCTATTTTCAGATGGAGGCCTGGGACTGTCATCCCATTAGCCCCATTGTTAATCTGGCCCTGGAAGAGGAGAGTGAACTCCCCTGCCACCCCCCTCTCCTGTGTGGAGTTTGCAGCAGTTAAGCTTATCATAAGCCTTCCTTAAGTGTGCGGAGGGGGACAGTGCTTAGGCAGATGGAGAGGATGGACGCCTTGTTGGACGGATCTACCTGTGTACAGAACTAAGTTCTATACACCTGGAGATAAGTATTGTAACATCTGGTCCCACGCATGTGCAGATGTTGCCGCCAGGCTCACCTACAACGAGGTTAGCATAAGTGAGCCTAAAGCACGGAGGTCTGAATCTGACCCAGCATGATGAGTATATTAGAACAGAAGTGATAAAGAAGTTAGATTGTTCTTCCACCTGACAGAGGAAAAGTAATAAAAGAAAGTAATAAAATGTAATAATGACAACAGTGGAACATAAGAGCTTCACCTTTGGCATTAATTCCTAAAAACAAAAAAAATTGTGTCTGCAGGTCAAGTGGCCTTAAACTGCGTTCCAAATCTACAGGCATTAGCACTGAGCAGAAAAGTGTTCTAATGTCCCTGCGGATGTGCCGCCTTTCCCTAAGCGATCCTGTACAAGAACTGAAATTGGAACATCCATCACCTCCTGAACCAGTCAGCAGTTATGGGGATTAGCTCACTGTTTGTGAAAGAAAATAACTTTTCAGTTTATAATCTGACTTGGAGTGTTAAGAGAAGATAGTTTCTTTTCTTACTTCAGTTCCAACTTTATATCCAGGCCGGTGTGGAACTTGTCAATGTTAGGACTGAGTTTTATTGTAAACAGAACCCCAAGTGAACCTAAGGCATGTCTTTATATGGGAAACGCTGGCTCCTGCCATCTCAGCAGAATAAAGAACTAATTATGTTCAACTGTATGCTTCCAAGTGATGCTTGTGCTCTCATGTAACACAGGTGGAAGCCTAGTATTAGCCACAGAGGACTGGATTCACACCTAAGAAATAGAGGCTTCTTAGGTGCATAAGTGGCTGATTTTTACCACTGGGCATGCGTAGTCAGTGTGACTACGCAATCTCATGGTTGCCGACTCTCCCGGAATATCTGGGAGACTCCCGGAATTTGGGCCGTTCTCCCGGGAGAGTCGGCAAACCCCCCGGAAGCCCCAACAGATAAAAATGGATATGTGAGCCCTCCCTCGCACCTGCACTACATTTGATTTAGCGCGGTTGATTGACAGGGGGTGGGGCTTAGTGCCACGATTTACATAAGGGTCATTAAGCCCCGCCCCTCCACATTTTAAAAGCTCCACAGGTGCTGCTCATTATATCACTTGTGATTCTTTAAGGAAACCTAGAAAATATGGACTGTTAGTGTTCCCTGAGGACTGAGGTTGGGGAACACTGCCTTAGATGATCTACGTGCTGTCTTTAAAGACCGCACGCAGCTTATGTAGGTGAAAGGAGACTTGCCAAGGCAGCCTCCGAGGATAAATAGGTAAAGTGGGTGAGGGGAGGGATGGAAATTAGGCTGGGAGGGAGGGAGGGCTGGGGATTGTCCATGCGTATTTTCCCTTCTTAAGAGGCAAAACACACACAGTGACTTAAGGTTGCACTTTATGGCACTAGTAAGTGTCATTAGGCACCTAAAAACAGGGGCGACGGAAGGGGACCGGAGAAGTGCGTGCAGATACATGTGGATCACACACACAAGTGTGAATCCGGTCCAGAATATTATATGTTTAGGAAAAGTACAAAGATAAGCAAAGGTGTTGCCTACAGCAACCAGATTGTTGCTATGATCATTATGATGTCACTACTTGAATGTATTATAAAGGAAAATGCAATTCCATGTATGTATGCACAGTATCTTCTGAACATATGAGCACACATGTTGACATGGTGTTGATAGCGGTGTTTTGTTTGGTGAGGAATGCCAATCAATTGCATGAGATTATGGACCGGATCCAGGCATTAAAGCTCCTAAAGCGAATCCAGGCATCTGTGCCAGTACATAGAGGACCACGACCCCCTGCTTGCACAGAAATCCAAATCAGGGACCCTGCCCTAACATGTGAGCACTTGGAAAACACTTGCTTGGTGTGAGTCTGGATCCAGTCTTATATAGTTGTCTGAAGAGATGTTTGGAGACTCTGGGTCGTATTCACAGATCCATTTTTGCACATCGTTTCGGGCGTATTTTTCAGATCGGAGTAACGGCGCTAGCGTAGTTAATATATTTACGCTATTTATGTTGAATTTACGCGCAGAAGTCCATTAGGCACATACTTGTGAATCGCACTTGGGGACATATGTACAGAGAGGCGTGGTTGAAATGACCATTTGAGGGCGTGGTTAGCTACATACGCATGTACGTAAGTATTATACGCACGTAAATGCACACGTAGAGATAAGAGTGCTCTATGGAGGCAGAAGTCACCGAAAACCCGTCCATGTGAGGAGTGACATGGGTGTTGGCTTGCAACGTACGTGCGTATAATAGCGTACCTTTAACTAACGGATCTGTGAATACCGCCCTCTGTCAGGGTCTAGTACATTTCCAGGAAATCTCTTCCTCAGTGAAGGCCTTGTACGGGAAACAAACTCATGGTATTAGCACTGTGAGGCAGAAGAGCTAACAACTTGAGCCACTTTGCTGACCTGAAATAAGTAAAGTGCTTAGGTTGTATGCTTATCTGCATGCAGCTGTGTCCTTCATATATAATCATGCTATACCAAAGGGAACTGGCGGGTTCATTGTTGAAGGGGAAGAGGCAAGGCCGCCTCCAGAAACACATCCGCAGTGCCTGGCTCCTTTGTGATGTCACATGGGACAGGGCGGCGTGAACCTGCATTAACATTGGGTGTGCAGAAACGTCCTTCCTTGCGCACTGGCCCACTACATGTACAGTTCTCAGCAGCAAATATCGCGATGGGAGCTAAGGTAAGTATCTGCAGGCCCCATCATCTCTGGGCCATTGACAATAGTCCCAGCTGTCCCGTCCTGATGGCGGCCCTAGTAAGGGGGTTCTAATCCACTCCCCCCTATGCCTGCCTACAAGCTGGTACAGGGTGCCTGTTCTGGGCACCTGGGCTGTTCCACATGTCTAGCATTTCTGTGTAAGATCCTGTGATTTTGTTCGGTTTGATACATAACAGAATATATATATTGTCTGTCCCCTTAATACCGGCTACAACAGAGTTCTGTAAACAAGCTGTGAAACCTCATTTATTGACTTTCATGTATTTTGATTAAATGTCTAACTAAACTTCACGCTGCCACAAAATCCAGTCCACTGCTGTAATCACATTATGCTGTATTCTGAAATCCAATCTCTTGTTAACGATTTTGGACAAGGATTCAAGTATCTCATTAAGTAGAAACCAACATGTGTATTTGTGCCTGTTACTGGATCCACAAATCAGCCATTGCATAATGTAGAACGGGTTCTAGCCAGGATGAAAATAACAACATGGAGACACAAGGGTAGAATTCGCCAAGACACGGCCAAATATTATTTCCTTCTATGGCAATCTGATACAGCTGGCACTAGCGGCAGGATACGATCGTCTACTCCTGGTTACTCTGAGCAGTTACTGTGACATAATCACAACTCAAACTCAGTCAGGCTATTGGACCATGAATAGTATACACGTAGGTCTGGAGAGAATACTTGCAGTATAGTACAAATGAGTCTGTATGTAAACATGAATTGTATTTCCCATGTTTGATCAATGTCATTTTGTCATCTTTGGAGAAAGAAAAAAACATAAGAGAAAAAGCAAGAGTTGGCACATTCAGGTAACATTATGCTAATATGAGTCTATTTTGTTTACTTGAAAGACATTTGACAAATAGAGAAACCACGACAAAGGCAAGTTTCCTCGGCCCGGATTCACACTACCGGACATATAGCATATACGTCCATAGTTTACCGTTTTTGCTACTGCGCATGCGTAGTAAATTTTTTTACGTAATCTACCTGTCTTTTCCTTACGTAGATTGCGTATATGCGGTCTTTCAGTCCTCATTACGTATGTACGATCATGCACTGAGAAGCATCGGGTCTCTGCATCTTAGGACTATTTTGTCTGACGAATCAGCAGTTGCCATACACTGCACAATCATTGGGCCAATCAGCTGATAATGTATGACCTGATTACAATGACAAGTGTAGAGTGGATTAAAGAAGATCCGGTAAATAAGAACTTTTATACCCCAGCATTGTGGGGTGTAGTTTGCTGTTCCGATGATCAGCAATTCCACAGATCCCAGCAATGAAATGACAACTGTGGTTGATTTTATGTCGTTTCCTACAGTGAGATAGTGTTGTTCCCGCGACTGGTGTGTCTTTGAACCTTTCAACGACCACAGATACTATTTTCATCAGCTTAACCCTAACCATCTCCTTTTCCGCAGGCTAACCATCCACCAACCCAAACGCTAACCCAAACCGTCCCCTAACCATAACTATTTCCGCCCTACAGCCTAACCTTAACTGCCCTATCTTCACAGCCTAACTCTAACCATCGCCCTTTCAGAGTATAACCTTAACTCTTCCCTTCCCGCAGCAGCGCGCAGCCTAACCCTAACCCTCACTGTCCCACAACCTAACCTTAACTAACCTCTCTCCACAACCTAACCCTAAACATCCTCTTTCCCGCAACCTAACCCTAAACATCCCCACTGAAGAGTACAAGCTTTACTGACAAGAACCAAGTGACAAAACACAGATTGTTGGGGATGTTTGAGACTTTTTGACAGATATTTATACAATACATTTTTATTATTATATATCACAGAGTTGCCACGCAAGTAGCAATTTACTGGAGTCTCTTTTCACCTTACAATGGTCTATTCACTTGTGAAAAGAAATGTTAAACCCAATATCTGACAGGAGGACAAATCTGTCTAAAGTGCATAATATAATAGCTTTACTTCTACTATGTGCTTTTAGATGACATATTATGGCTTGATTGCTCAGCTTTCAAGGATATTCTCCTTATATCTGTACAACAGACGGACAATGGTGGAGAATGATAACTCAGCCATGCTGGGTACTGGAAAATAAAAGCGTTTAATGCATTACCCAGGCTGCACTGATCAATTACAGCCTGTAAGGATTCTCCAGGAGAGTGGAAAGATAGCTGCTGAATATATGGTACTGTCACTTATTACACTAAAGACTATTATTGCTGTGATGTGCATGCAACTAAATCAGCACTGTCCTTAGTCTCAGTCTTAATGTTACCAGAAGGAAAACCACTGCTGTTGCTTAATATAACAGCTCTCACTATCTAAATATGCCAAGGGTACATATTTCAAATAGCAACACAGCTCTGAATGACTTGTGCATTGCAGCGGAACAAGTTAGGCCAAGGACAAGTTCAGATACTTTTTACCAACCTCTTTGTGTTTGTGAATGCTGACAGAATTACCATCCCAGCTGCCCTATAGTCCAAATATTACAGATTTTCACAGGCGTATAAAATGTTCCGCTGCTGATAAAACTGTACCACTGAGAACAAATACTTTAACCAAGTTCTGTTTGGCTAAGAGATGAAAGCTTTGGAATAATTCATCTTCTTTTTAATCTCCTAACCGTGTCCTCCACAGCAGGGGGTAGGAAGAAACGAGGCAGCGACATGCCACTCAGTCTATTGATCCCTGGGGTGAAAAGATGAAATCAGTGGATTAATCACTGCACTTTACTGTTTATTGTAACTATCAGAAGATCCGTCCTGCTGAGGAATTGAGTACTAAGGCCGCTGACATGTTAGGAGGGTGATGGATGGTTCTTGTTCACCTAGATATGACACTAGTACTATATTATACCTGTGAGGGTCTGTACTTAGCACTGACAGCAGCAATATTACAAAGAAACATAATATATTAGATATTACAAGACTATTAAAGATTAAGGACCAGAGACCGAATGCAGAATTACGAAAAACAGACAATTTACGCATTGTGAATGTGCGAGTCTCTGTGAGAGCGTTCTGCGCATGTGATGAACCTGGATTCTGTGCTGTGAGCCTTTCTGATGGCGCATAGTGTGCACAAGTGGTGGACAGGGAGAGATATTTGAGTCTGGTTTTATTTACGCACTGGACCCATTTTCTGTGGAGGGAGGCATAAAACTCAAGGTAGGGTCCAAGGTACAGAAGCGCCATATGAGCGAGGGGAATGCTCTATCATCGCACGTACGGGAGTTAGGATCGCATTGCCGGAACATCACGTAAGCAGAGGAGGGGCTATGATCACAGGGGCAGTGTCCTAGAGGATCCAGCTCCAGATCTGATGCATGGGGATATGCTACCTGATACCTTTCCTAAAGAATCTGTGTGGTCTTAACTTAACATGGGGGCGACACTGAAGACTGGATAGAAGGAAGGTGCTTACCATGACCTCACTGTACTGTTCACATAAAAAAATTCCTCACACTCCCATTAGCATAAGAGAAGTCTATATCCTGTCTCACCACCTTATAGACCTTCAGTGCGGAATCTGGATGCTGAGGGTGAAGATTTGTACAGGAAGTATGGAGCACGAAATGCAGGCGGGCTCCATGCTTATACTGTTGGAGCAGGGACTGTCACATCACCTGTAGGAGGCCACAAGTTACCTATGCCAACGCTAGACTGTGCTTAAACAGGGTACACAAATGTCCAATCATCTTCAGATCCTGCTCCAGAACAGACTGTTAACACAATCCACCAGTAGACCATATACAACAGATAATCCATGATACAAATTTGTCCAATTTTACAGCCGACCTCCAGCCTGCATCTACTGATATGATTGCTTGACCATACACACTCCTCCAATCTTCACCAGACCACCTGTCACACACACACATACACACACACACACGGCATAACATCAGAATCAGGAGAGATTTGTATAAAGCAGTTGCGGGAGTATAAACAATTTAGCATTTTTCGGGTGATTGGTGGTCGGAATGCTTGCTTTTAATAAGCAGGTTTCAAAATCATTTAAGTTGACCAGGTGAACAGGATTGGTCATGTGAGCAGGTCATGTAAGTGTAAGTGGGCCAATAAGACAGTCAGAGGTCATACTGGATGCAAATTGGATAAGTGTGTACCCTATTTTACGCTCAGATTTCAGTCACCTTTGACCCTTATAGGCCATAACCTTATTATAGGCCATAACTTTATTACCTGCACTCTCCTCCATTACCTCTACCTTCATTATTTCTCCCTCTCCTCCTACTTTTACTTCTCTACTGTCCACCAAACCTTCTCATACGCACAGAAATTCTATAAGATTATCAACAACACTCCAACTACGAGCAACAACATCTGCCCCTGATTTCTACATTATCCTCCCCTCTAATGGTGGTGCCTCATCATGTCAGCCATGTACTAAAGAGACACAACACCTTCAAAAACTTTCACAAAGCAGAATGGAATTGGTGCAAATATTATACTTCTAATGACCTTTTAAGGTAAGAACTATGTGTAACATTACATTTGTCTGCCATAATTAGAAATCATTCACGTATTAGTACACAGTATTTGATGCACTCATACACTCATCAAGGTCAAACAGATGCCTTGGGTGTATTCCCATCTGCTTTAGCCCCAAACAATTTCTATACTCAGCACAGTTTCCACCTAATTAAATAATGACATAACAAATGTCCTTTTGTTTGCCATTAAACAGTGTGCTCTAGATAACAGATAATTTACTCTGCTCAATGACACACCTATATTATTAGATTTTAAAGGCACTGCAGAGAGAACAATAGTTGTTTAAGGAGTATTTATCAATAGTTAAATTACATGTGAATGAAGTACATAAAATTTTAATATAAATATAATATCTGTTAGTTAAACTCTTAAACTCAAGCTCAATCATCAAAAAAATGTTTTATTTGTATAATTTTCCTTAGAGATTACCTGTTCACAGGTCTGCCATTTTGAGAATGCTATAGACATCCCTGAAGTATGGTTGACTTAATAAATGGCGCATAATGGCTGCCACCATTGTTTAAGAGGCACAGTTAAAGAACATGGTTCTTAGGTTTTAAAAAAAAACCAATGTCTTATGCTTTAACTATAAATCTAAATGTTTTTCTTCATTTAAACTTGGATCAGAGAATTGTCTGAATTCTCTTTCTTTAAAATAGACAATCATAAAAAGCACAAACAAATGTTATCAGTAAAATTTACAGTACAATAATTTTTTACTCTCTGTTACATGTCAGTGCAGGTATAATAAATAGTTTGCCATATATTGTCTATTGTGAACAAAGGTACAAAAAAAAAAAAACACAGCTCCTTACACATTGTGGCCAGCAGGTGGTGATAGAGAAGTTGCTGCATTGCAATGCATATAGTGCAGGCCTGGCCAACCTGTGGCTCTCCAGGTGTTGTGAAACTACAACTCCCAGCATGCTTTACCTGCATAGGCATGGACAAAGCATGCTGGGAGTTGTAGTTTCACAACACCTGGAGAGCCACAGGTTGGCCAGGCCTGATATAGTGTATATAGAATTGGGGAGCACATGCTTTTTAAACATGACAAACAGTGAGTATTAAGCAGTCCACAGGCTGAACTGTCACTGGGCATCCGTGATAAATTCTCTCATTTTTCACTTTAATGTCAATGGTTTCCTATACCTCTAGTATTTTCTACACAATATTTCTCTTCTTTTGTAGTGGTTCAGCCAAAATTTTACAGGTGAAATAATAATCCTGTAATCCACCTCATCTGGCATTCAACCCAATGAATAACACAATTCACTATAGTATCAAGCACAACAGTTGTCTCCTTACAGACAGCAACAAAGCACAATGGGCTGGATCCAGACTTAAGTGCTTGAAATGAGTTACTCCTGGGCTAAACCATGGTGATTGCAGGGGAGTCATATTTCATCTGTTGCAAACAGTATTAGAGTTGAGAGGTGATGTTTCCCAGCCTAAGTCTAAATAACAGTGTGATAGTAAAGCTGGTCAGTATCTGTGTGCAGTAAGCAATTCAAAGATATATCCCTGCATGCAAAGAATACAATTAACTTGGCCCTGCAATCAACATGGTTTAGCCCAGGAGTAACTAATTTCAAGCACTTACTTAAGTCTGGATCCAGCCTAATGTCCTCTATCTATCTATGTCTCATGTGCTGAGTCAGAATTAGGAGCAAAAAGAAAGGAGTAAATTTGCACTCGCAGATGCAGCAAAAATAAATTGTGCTGATATCAGGGTTGCCGACTTTTGCCAGCTTCCCCCCGAGAGATCCCTGAGGGAAGCTAGAGATGTCGGCGGGGCTTAATGACGCGATTTATGCAAAGCCCCGCCCCCTTACTCATACTTACCCGGTTTTAGCTGTACTAGGGATCGGAATGGGGCAAATTGCGTCATCAAGTCCCTCCCTGGCCCTAGCAACATTAGTATACTAGTGTTGCTAGGCATGAAACCACGGGCCTCAAGTCACTTGTGAGAGATTTGAAGGCTCTCCCAGGATAACGGTAGAACTGCCCGAATTTCGGGAGTCTCCAACCCTGGCTGATATAGGGCTTGACCATACTTCACCAAAGGAGTGTGGTGTCAGCCATGAAGAGACCGCGGTCACACCCCAGGATGTTCTTAGCAGTCTGATAGTGGTAGCAACTTAACTCTATCGGTTTAAAATGATCGTGCCAACTAATGGCAGGTGTCGCAGAGTATTAAAAACAAGAGTGACTCCCTATAAAATTTAATTTCACGTTCACATTGCAAAATGCTTTATTCAGGAACAAATGTGTGTGTTTTTGGTATTTTCCTCTTAACCCTGAGCCTATAATTGCTTGAAAAAGGGCAGCACATGGCTCAAGTAGTTAGCTCTTCCGCTTCACAGTGCTAAGGTCATGAGTTTGATTCCTGGACAAGGCCTTAGCTGTGTAGGGTTTGTATATTCTCCTTGTGTCTGTGTGGGTTTCCTCTAAGTGTTCACGTCGATTAGCGTGTGTGTTGGGGATTTAGACTGTAATCTTCTAAGGGGCAGGGACTAATATGAATGATTTTTAAAAGATTGTTCAGCCCTATGTAATATAATGACGCTTTATCAGAACCTGATAATAAATCAAATAAATAAATTCACCCTGTCACATGACACTACTGTCACACATTCCTCACATCAACATAATCCCACAGCCTCACACTAATCTCCTGAAATACTCCATGCTTTATATGATAAACATTCCAATGACCTGATTTGCTGCATGTTGTTCTAGAACTATGACATTAAAAACTGGTTACACAGAGCAGGTAATGAGATACTTTGACTCTTGTCAAATAACCTAAATCTATTCATATGATATCTTCTGTCATGTTATATCCACTCCAAATTATTTAAACATAAAAATATACTGTAGAAAGAGTGAACAAAATAACCGGAGGCGCCAGACGTAAAGTAATTTCTTTGTAGATCAATAAAGTGCAAGTGCTTTACCATTCATAGGTAAAGAAGTAATAATCAAAAACTGCGTACCAGACATTAGATGAAAATGAGGCACATTCAAGGTATCTTTGTCTTTCGATATAGGGCTCTCTTAGCTGGTAGTATAATTATACCACACCGAAAAGCCCCCATATAATATGATTGTGCTAGACAGTATTGCCTACAAGGCACATGATTAAATCACACAGAACAGACCACAGGTCACATGACTATGTTGCAAAGTAATGCCTCCCAAAATCAAACATGTTTATGTCAAATTTATGCATGTCTAGATTGGGGGGAGGGTTTATTGGTTGACCCCCCCTCCCCCCCATCCCACCCATTTTACCATAATTAAAACTTTTAAACCCAAACTACCGGGATAACCACTATAAATGTTATTCAGGATACTGTAATTGTTACACTCAGTCACATGATGTAGTGATTTAGAATTCTATTCTATGTGCACCTTTTAATAACAGAATAAAAGCAGAAATATAAAAAATATCAAGGCTTGGTACCAAAATGTTTGACAAATAAATGATTTTATGAAAATAAGCTGCTTAGCCATTGGCTTCCATTAGCAGATAGTAGAAGGAACATTATTAAATATCTTTAAAGTGGTCAGGGTTAGAATTCCAATAATTGATCATTTACAAAACTCAAACTGTAGGTTTTTTTTGTGTGTGTGAATGTGATGTAAAAATCTATGGTTGCGAATCAATTCAACGTGAAGCCCGCGTTATTTGGATTGCAAACTAATTGGCTACCAAAATAACGCAGGCTTCGTGTTGAATTGAATCGGGCCCTATATGTTTCTCATACTATAGAAGTTATTACACATCACTCCAATAATAGTAATATTTTCTGCTTACCTTGTAACCCAACCCACATCCTCCCTATTCGTAATGTTTAACTCAGAGCAAAGAAAAACAACAACAACAATGGCTTGATGATAAATTATGACAACATTTTATAGATTTCCTGATCCACATTATATGAAAGGTGACACAATTAAACTATTCAGGCTATTCTAGTAACAATTATATGCATATAATCCTTCCATTACAATCATTCATTACACCCTTTACACCCAGTGCAATATATAGCACAGGATGATATAACACCATTCATAAATAAAATAAAGACACATACGTGAGATCTATTGCCTTGGGATGTAGTATGAGAACATTGGTCATCCTGCATTCTATATTGTAACTAGATATTATGATATAGATATACTGTAGATAATATATATATATATATATA